>JAOXNN020000088.1:3046641-3076826 GCA_028571205.2 Hydropsyche betteni | reverse complement strand
CTCCCGCCGCCAAAACCAAGAAAATGATAGTTATTAGAGACTCCCTTAAAGTGGACTTTGGTGTAACAGGAACGGCATGACCGAATCCAGCGTAAAAAAAATCGACGCCAGGCTCGACCGTCTCGAGCCAGGCACCCTCCGTCATCAAGTCATGGCGGCCCTCCGGCAATTCCGCGCCTCTTGGGTGGAATTAGGCCGTCTGTTAAATGAGGTGGTGTATGGCGGCGACTACAAGGAATGGGGTTACGACGACTTCGAGGTGTATTGCGCCCGGGAGTTGGGACTCAAGAAGCCCACGGTCCAAAAGCTGATGATCAGCTACAACTATATGAAGAAATACGAGGGCAAGCGTCTGGGAGATTTCGAAGACCGGCAGGAGCGGGAGACCGCCGCCGATATCCCGGATTTCCAGACCGTGGAGTTGCTGGATCGGGTGCGGCGCCGCGAGGATACGCCGGAGGAGAGAATGGAGGAACTGCACCGTCGCGCCTTCTCCGGCGACAGCGAGGAACCAGAACTCCGAAAGGAACTCAGGCAGTGCCTGCGTCCAACCCTCCAGGCAGGCGAGTCGGGAGGCAATCACCGTAAGGAAAACCCAGACCTGGCCGCCCTGCAACGCATTTCCCGGGAACTGCGGCGCCGGTTGACCGCGAGTCAATCGATTCCCGGCGGACTTAGAGAACGTTTGGAGCGTTGTTTGATGGAACTTGAGGAGTTGGAGTGATTGCTGCGGGAATGGCGGAATGGCAGACGCGCAAGATTTAGGATCTTGTAGGGCAACCTGTGGGGGTTCGACTCCCCCTTCCCGCACCAGTTTTTGCTTTGAATTTCTGGAAGGCACATGCACGACTCAGACGGCACGATGACAAATATCCCTCCCGAAGAAAGGCCAGGAAACACCATACGGCGCAAATTGCACGAGGAGATAGCGGATCTTCTCATGCGGGACATCAAGAGCGGCCGCTATCCGGAAGGCACTTTCCTTCCCTCCGAATCGGAATTGATGCGCGAATTCGGCATCGGCCGCCCCGCGATGCGTGACTCCCTGGCCAAGCTCTCTCGACTTGGTCTTCTCGAATTGCGCCCCGGCGTCAGGCCTCGGGTCCGCCGTGTCGACATGGCCCCTCTTCTGAACGAAATCCGTAGCGTTGTCCATCTCATCCTCGACAACGCCGACGATCAGAAGGATCTCCAGCAAATACGTCTTCTCCTGGAGTCCTCCCTCGCCCGTACCGCGGCCAAGGAGATCAGCGAAAGCCAACTGGCGACGACCCGGAACCTGCTAACCGATTTCCGGAATGCGGTTGACGACTTCACGGCGCCAACCCCGGCCACGTGCTGATATCCGCCGAGCCGGTGGTGGGGCAGGCTCAGTATACTAAATTTTTATTGTGTATTATTCGAAATTTATCTGATAAACCTAATATACTTTGAACACGAATGGATGCATTAGAAAATTGTGTTTACATAATCTTTTTAATGTGTACTTATTCAAACTTTATTGCATATTTACATTTCCAATGGGAATAAGTTAAACGGTTCGATGTAGTCTGAAGACCACAAATCATGTTATATTATATAATAAGTGCATTATGAATTACCAATACATTCGATGATATTAAAATAAACTACAAAATTCACGAATTAAAACAAACCAATTAGAAAATGGCACAAAAACGTCCAAGAGCGATCATAAAACGCGTATAAGTTGAAAATCGTAATTTCTAAGAAAACACGCGATAAGCGCGCTCTCCAGGAGCACTCTTAACGACTTTTGTTTTATTTTCCTCACATTTCATTTCAATAATGGACTCGAACCAACACCACACTAAAACCTTATACACGGAGCACTTTTTCGCACGAACACACGCCAAATACGCAACATTCCATCGCGCAAGATATATTTTTCACATTCAAACGCGCCCGTATTGTAATATATACGCGTTCGGGTTTCGGCCGAAATCGATGAAAAGGGACCTAGTACTTTCGGGATGTGTTCCCGAATTTCCCGGACCGTGTAGCTGATGTAGCGTGTAGCGATGTAGCGATGTAGCGTGTAGGAGATGTGTTCGCCGGCAAATATATACATAAAAAACGCGTATGATAAATATAAAAAATGTGCGCCGGACGTAAAACGGAAAAATTGCGGGGGTCCTAAATAAGGCGGGACGTAAAATAAAAGTCACGCCGTGTAAAAATCGCAAGAAACGTGTCGCATGCGAAATGTCCCGGGAAATTTATGCGGAAATCTCGCGGATGAATCGTGTATTAGTTTGTATTGAAAAATTAACGAGGCGAGTGAAAGGTGTATTAGTTTTTCTGTGGTGGAAAATTATTCGATTTGATCAAATGTATTAAAATTCGTCGAATTTATCGATATGTACGAATGAGTTTTTGTTTTTCATTTCCAGTTCTATAAATTAAAATCAAATTTCGAATTGAATTCATTTAAAATATAATAATTTGTTCAATAATATTTATTAAGTATTTATTTTTTTTACGGGCTTGCACGATTTAATTGGAAATGTATTTAACGATAAATTTTTACTTAAATAATAATCAGAATTAAATAAACCATTTTTTCTTTTAAAAATATTATTATATTTTAATAATGGAAAAATATATATAAGCGACATCTATCATTGAAACATTTACAATTCCTACCAATAAAAACAATAAATAGGCAGAGTGTAAAAATGAATCATTATCAGTTCATTGAATGTTAATTAAATTAGAACAAGCTCAATTAGCGACTATAAAAGTTAAAAATAATTATTTTGAACCGAAATATTCTCATATACACTAAATAATTTTATCAATCATTATTATACAAGCAATGTTTCGACAAATGCAAATATTTTTCAAATCATTTATCAAACACTTCCTTTTCACAAAAACCCTCACGATTTCCCAAATAGACCCTTCAGTTATACAAAATTTCTCTTTTAAAAACCATCAGCATTCCAGATTCCGATAAACCCCGTGAAAATCCCCATTGAAGAGGTCAGATTTTCTTCATTTCGAGTTCAACATCGAAGGTACCCCACAGGTGGCACTTGTTGAGTCCGCAGCCAAGGGAGGAAAATGGGGAGTTTTCCCGGAACACGGTACCGAGTTTTCCGCTTTTAATGGCATGCTCCCGAACTCAATTATAATTGTTTCATTCTCACCTACGCCGTGACACTCTATTATGCGTTGTTCGAGTTCTGGAAACAAACTGGAGTTGTGTTTACGGTTTTCCTTTTTATTTTAGGATGTGTGGAACTGATTGTGGGCATATGAGGATGTGAATGTTTCTCGAGTTTTGTACAATAAAGTTGTGGGTGTTGTTTCGGTTTTTTATTGGAGCGTTTTTGGTTTCAGATAAATTTTCATTGATTATATCCTTATACTAAAGGTAAAAACAAAATGCACAAAGAAGAATATGGTGGAACGTGTATTTTTATGTTGTTTTAAATTTCAGATTGAAAACGTACAAAGGAATTGTACATTGTTGAAGAAATTCATTCATTTGTATTACGATGGTCTTTAGAAACGATTTCGAATACTTTGTATTTTTATTGCTGCATTTGTTTAATGCGCTTCGACTTTCTTTGAAAAAAATTTAATTTATTATTGTGGGTCTGATTTTTTGTTGAAAAAAATAGAAACAGCGCATCAAAGAAATTTTGATTAATAAACATAATATAATATAGCATATGTGTTTTTTTTTACATTTCCATTTTATTGTTTCCATTTCCATTGTTATTGTTAAAGAACGATTAATTTGATGAAAATGCGAATAAAAAATGGATTATTTCAAAATATTTTTATTGATAAAATATTACCTATTATCTAAATAGTAAAAAAACTTTGAATATTACCAAATCATTATATTCAAATATAAAGTACATCATAAATCTGTATAAAGTAACGTTTTCGTTTATTTAATTAAACAAAGATTAAATGAAAATCTTGTTCTTATTAATAAGCACGTAATACTCGTTTATTAAAATTGAATAAAAGCGTACCATTACTGAAATGCACATTATGGACTATGTGAGGGTAGGTAATAATGTGATTAAAGGGTAATTTTCTCTTGCACGTTGCAATTACCCTACCATCTCTGGAGTATTATAACTCTGCGAGACTCTCTTGGTAGTTGGCTTTGATTTTACACAATGGTTTTCTAAAGATCGGAAAAAATTTCCTCGTAAAAATTCTCGGAAAATACCAAAGACGATTTTCCCTCCATAAATTTTCAACGGCTGATTTAATACGACCGTGTTAATGTTCCACAACAGATTTCATTATAAGAAGTCGACTAGTTTGGATATTTTATTATACATAACAGCATTCTAAGTTTAATCCACGTTGCTACACATTAATACTATAAAATGATGTATTACGAGTTGCAAAGTTACAAAGTTATCGTTCATGAAACTAGAACACATTTTAAACAATGAAAAGTTAATCTCGAAGAACATAAATACCCCCTTTGGCATTATCCATGGAAGCTATATACAAACTTCCATCTTTGCCGATGAACGTTTTCTTGATATAAGGTATAGTGAGATCTTTTATCGTAGTTGTTTCGTGAGAACCGACATCCAAAATTCGAATAGTACCATCGTCTATAGAAAAATAAGCATTGTCTTCATAATCTGTTGCTATACTCGTTGTTTTGACATCTAAGAGACTTTTTATAGGATATTTATGAACACGATCGTAAAAAATAACAGTCCCTTTTTCGTTTTTGAAATATATGTTTCTGTAAGAGTCCACAGCTAGAATTTCTTTTATTCCGATTAGATCAAGAATGTAAGTTGGCTCAAAATTTTCTTGATAAATATTGACGTCAGTGTTTCCTTTGGTTAAAAAGTAGACAATTCCAAATTTATCAGCAGTTATTAAATTGATAGTTGCCCCTGTTTTAAATTTAATTTTTTCTTCGGTAAAGTTAGAACCAGCTTTTTTGACGTAAAGTAAATTGTCGGCACTGAAGTATACGTTTCCTTCTCTGTCAGCAAATAAATCTGTCACATTTTTACCTTCTAGTCTTGATGAAACTCGTGTAAGTTTGTCAATATCCTTTTTTATGACAAAAGCTGTATTATTTTCTATAAAATAAATATTTCCTTCTATATCTACAGTAACTGATGATACTTTTCCGTTATGCAATTTTTCAAGTGTCCAATATTGATTATGAAAATGAATTAAATGATTACACTCTTCAGCTGCTGAAAATCCCAACGTGATGAACAAAAATAACTTAAACAGCACCATCTCGAATATAATGAAAATACTGAATAGTTCAAATTTCGATTCGTATTTAAGCTCGTTATCTAAGAAAGCAATTATAAGTAAGTAAAGAATTTGGTGATGTACTTCATTTTATTGCTGGTAAAATATTTTTGGTTGTGAAAATAATTATATTAATTCTTAAATAAATAATTATATTAATTATTATTATATTACCTTAATTCACTTTAAGTGCAAATAAAATGATGAAATATTAAACTAGTTTTGATGTGCATCTTATTATATCCAATTTCAATGGATGCAAAAATAAATTATTTATATGTTAAAAGTAATTACATATTTAAGCGATTCATAGAGACCATGAAGCGCGAAAATAATGTGGTGAAATATGAAATAGAGGCACTCAAAACGAAATGAAATTTTCATGAAATTTGAATGCTACACTGAAATTACATTAGTGTTATGCGATTAGAAACTACCTTTTCGAGTTAAAATAGAAATTGATTTATCAGAAAAACATTACGCTTTTACTTTTAGGGATATTTTCTTCATTACGAGTCGATTTGGAAAACCAATTTCGAAAATTGAAGATTGTCTATATATAAAGCATAATTGAATTGTAATTCAGGTTAGTTTCAAATAGATTTTATTCTAAAAGAGTCATAATGAAGATTTTGAGTGTAAATATATTATTCTGTATATTATTTAGTACTGCATTGGCAGAAGATTCAGATTGTTCAGAAACTGTCAAAATATTCGGAAAAACATGGTCGCTGACTAGATTATATAACAGAAAAGTGACATCAGTTGCAGTTGATCGAGATTCCAACATTTATTTTTTGGAAAACAACAACGTTTACATAATGGACACGGAAAAAAACATGAGACCACTTAACCAACGATTGAAGAAGCCAAAATTTGTAAGAGACATTACTTCTGATTCTAAAGGAAACGTTTACTTTGCCTTAAATGGATATATAGAAACCATCAAAGCCGGAGGACGCGAAGTTGAAATTTTGATGAACGACGATGTAGCCATAGTAAAATATTTAACAGTGGATTCAAGAGACAATTTATTAGCTTTAGCCAACATCGAATCTTATATGGATCAAGCTTATTTCCTAGAAGATCGTAATCTATTAAGACTACCCGAAGCTCGAGCCATACATACAGCGTTTGCTGTGGATTCTAAGAAAAATAAATTTTATTCGTCTCCTTATGGACAGTTTACGCATTATGTGGACTATCAAACTGTGGCTTTTCCTAAAGAGACTGTTGAAATTAAAAGTGTAGCAGTTGACAAGAATGACAATGTGTTTTATTCTGACGAAAAATCGTTAAATGTAATCAAGAATGGAGATTATGGAAATGAAATGAAAATTTTAGATATTCCCAAAATAACAAGAATATTAATACAAAAATCTGGAAATATTTATCTCGCATCATCCGATATTGTAAAAGGTGGTATTTATTTATTGAAAAATTGAAAATTTATTTTGTATAAAATATATACGTAATAAAAATTGAAACTATACACGTTTTTTTATTTGATATACTTCTAGTGCTGCGAGTTGATAATCGTTTCGAATGTAAATTAAAATATAACGGTTCCTGCACATTCAATGGAAAAAGAATGAAACCAAATTAAAAAAAGCACCGAACAGGTTGAGTTCATGGAAAAAGCGAATACATCTGAAATACAATACACCGTTTGAATTAATGGAATAACGAAGCAGCGAGTGTTATTTTCATTTTCCGGACGCACAAAAAACGAAACAGATGAAATGAAAAATGTTTCATGTTTCATTGACAGCGCTAAATATTCACGCAAATAATCTACTTGAAACAGTTATTTTTGAAAAAAATTGAAACTGACGAAAACAACGCGATTATTAAACATTTTCGAATGTCTATCAACAATAACAGTTCTAGCTATCGTTTATCTTAGCTTTTTCTTTGAAAAAACATCCCACAACGTTGAATTCGCAAGAAGAATATTATTTATTAAAATATAAACGTATCTTTATATACTCAACTAGACCACGAATAGCACGCAGATAACGAACGATACGACTTCACCTTAAGGTAATATTTAGGCGAAAATATGAACACCTTAGACACTTTTCCAGGCTTTTTCCGAGAAGTCACCTTTCCTTTGAACACACACTGAAAAGAAGGCGTATTTTTTAAGGAGTCCCCAGCTGATGTTAAGGTTCAGATATGAGGAAGGCTTTGTTTCCATACAGCTCCCAGTTGCCGGTTGCCTACAAATAAAAGGATCCGCTTGTAAATTTGACGTGAACCATTTATGGCCCGGTTCTCCTGTGAGTCATATTGCTGTCAAAATTTTTTCCGCATTTGATATTTTTTATATGAGTTTTTAACGTTTTGGCTAGTATTATCGATCGGTTGAAGGATTTTGAGAAAATTTATATTTTCATCAGACGATGAAGTGGTGCAATTTTATGTTTCTTCAATAAAGAGAGTGGTTTTAATGCTTTTATCGTGTTTCTATTTTAGAACTCTCGCCCGGTTGCAAAATAATTCAAAACCATTTGTGCATTTCAAATTTTAGCATATTGAAATTCGACGAAAGAAAATTTCTTCGATAATTTAATAAAAGCCTCAATTGGACCATGTCTCATTCTGAGTAACAAAACAATTTCAAGTAAACGTATGTGTTTTTTTAAATTTAATAATCTAAAAATGAAAAATTCATTAGGTTCAAAATTATCAAACAAACATTTACTTTTCATAATTTTGCGAAATTCTATAATTATGTATTTTTTATACTTGCGTAATTAAAATTTATTTATAAAAGACCCGAATCATATATAATGTAAAATGGAATTAGTCTCGAAGGTTTATTGAATTTTTACTGATTCACTATAGTAAAAACCAAAATTTTCTAATAAAATCAAAGATTCAAAAATTTTATGTTTTTTAATATGAAAAATATATAATATCAAACTCCCAACGATTTCAAAAATAAAAAAAAACAATCTGTTCGCAAAGAAATAAAAAATACGCTCTGCCTAATCGATAATGGCGCGTTAACTGCAATTTCCTATAAGCGGATTCGAAATTGGCGCCATTCGAATCCCCCTTTGGCCGAGACAATTGGATATTCAGTGGCCAGGGGTGGGTTCCAGGGGCAGGGGCTCCCATCGAACGACAATAATTACTTCGGGATTTGGGAAGCTTCGAAGCGTAGCGAGTTTTGGCAGAATTTAAGAACTTGTGCTTGCTTTTGCGGGTCTTACATTGAGAAATCATTACTTTTCAATGGAATACCTTAAATTGTTCGTGTTCTGCTTTTTTTGTTCTGTGTCGGACGTATTTGTTGAACTTACCGAATTCCCGATTCAAACGGGTTTTGTTCAAATTCGAAAGTTTATGATCCATGATAAATTTCTTTGTGTAAAATGATTTTTATATAAAATTATATTAGGAGATTTCCGATGTATTATCTGTATTAGCATAATGATATGTCAACATGAGCATATTCAATCATATCAAAGTTTCAGTTGAATTGTAAATTAGTTACGTTATTTACACAGATTTAATTATATGTATTTTGGTTTGTTTGTTTCGTTAATTTTTGTTGATAATCACAACATTTAAAAGCATTATCGAAAGATTATTTTATAAATTTCCATACAAGCATTGTTTTTATTCACAGCTGAAGGATTACGAAATGGGAAACGCTGGCAAACATTATAATAAAAGTTTTAATATCAACTCAAGCGTAACGCAAAGACAAAGAAAAACATTTATAAATTTTGATTAGTATGCGAAATGAAAAATCCAAAGTCCACCCAGCGACAACGTTATATTTCCAAAATATAAAAAAATAAGTAGGAAGTTAATACACTTTTCCCCAGCGAGGACCTGTCGTTTTTCGTGCAAAAAATCCATACAACATATACGAATTTTTCCATTCGAGCACTCGGGGCCGAACTTGAAAGTGCTTGTCGACACTCTCGAGGGATCTCAAAATGACAGACTCCAATCTGCCGAAGTCGTTTTTTAAAAAATTCCACGTTTCGAGTGTGTTTTTGAATCGGAAAGCGTCCGACGTTTGCGCGGGGATTATGGGAGTCGATCAAACGAGTTTCAGTTTTGTTGTTTTTTAATGAAAAAATATGCTCAAAGGGGAGGTTTCAGTTCGAGAACATCTGTTTGTTCGCACGTCGGATAGTTTCTAAATGAAGTATTTCATTTTGTGCACTTTTTGAACGCTCAAAGGGGCTAATTTTTTTTAGATCGTTTTCTTGTTAAATTATTTCGCTGTGTGAAAAGTTTAGTGTTTTTAATGAAAATGGTTTTTCAGCGTTGAAAATGTGATTATAAGTATAACTAAATAAGCGGTTATAATATTAGTTATTAATTATTTTATATTAACGATTTAGTAGTATTTATTTTTTTATTTTTTTTTTATTTTCAGATATTACATTGTTGACAAATAAATAAAGTAAGTAAGATCCATTGAAATAAAATAAATATTTTATGTTATTTCATACAAACTTTTCGAATGATCAAATAAAATATACTTTCACAAAAACAAACCAAACGATTTAATAAAAAAGATCGAAAAATCTCATCACAATCATAGACCTATGACGAAAAAACATAAACGAACAACCGAAACATTTTCAGTAAACATCATGAAATTTTTTTTCGAAAACAATCAAACGCGACGCAATTTAAATAAATCACAAACATCACTTGATACGATACATTTCTGCGAGATTTTTGTACATTTCAGCCAACGAACCATAACATCCTGGCAATATATAGTGCCGGATGTATCTGGTGAAACCGTAATAATGTGACCATCATCTATATATTATAAGGTCCTGGATTGAGGCCAAAAAACTTTATGTGCTTCTTCTTTAAACTTGAATATTAATAAAGGTCCATTTTTGTATTAGGATAAAATAAAGGGCCGTTTATGAATATTGAAAATCGGGTTAGATTGATGCTGGAGAATTTAATAATTGAATTTGGTTTAAGATTTTCGATATTATTGATTTGTGTGTCTATTAATATTTTATTGACTTTTTAATTAATTTTGTAACATTTTGAATTGAGTTATTATTAGATTGATTCAATAGCAACATAAAACTTTTTAGATCATTTGAGATGAATCTGAAGTATTTAATAACTGAACTCTATATTTATAGCATATAATAGTCAGATAATATTTTATCATAGATTAACAATATTAAATATGATTTATGTCAATGAATCGAAAATATTTTTTTGTGAAATTAGAGAAAATCGTTATTTTACATAAAAAATTGAAAATTTTTAAATATCTCAATATTCTAAAATAATTTTTTGATATAAAAAAGATCTTTTAATGAATAATCCTCAAAATTTCACAATCGAATCGCTGCAGATTTTATAAAAAAACAATCCTTTCTACTATTTTCCCAATATAAATAATTAACAATCTATACAACTAGGAAATTTTATCTTCAACAAAACACTATTATCTAACTAAAAAGCATACCAGTACAATTCCTACGCGAATCGTATAAATGGCAGATAATTTGTTAGTCTATTTGCGAAGTAACTGAATATGTATATTTCCCGTTTTCGTTTTCAGCTCGTCAGCTGCTGAAGAGGACTCACTCTCTTCAGGTTCTTAGCTCACCTTTCAGTATTAAATTGGGTACATTTCGAGGATTATTAGCAGTATGGTGCCTCGAGTAGCGCACCTGTTATGCAGAGTGTTTATAAAGTGTGTTGGTGGTTTTGTACATTAATTATTCGAGTTTTGTGTGTACTGAGAACGATTTGGAAATAGTTCAATTCTATTTTTTATTGATACTAATTAAATGAAGAGTTTTTTTTGTACAAAACGATTCAATTTAATAGTAAAGAGGAAAAAAAACCATAACATAAAATTTTCTTGAAGGTTAAATCGGTGCTATATATAATATATTAATATATATGTGAATTAATAACATAAATTCTTCCACAACTTTATAAACTTCCTGATCTTATTATATATTATAATATAATTATCTGCATGCTTCTTGAAATACTACATGTGCAATATTAGAGTAACCACAACCAAATCAACTTAAAAAAAGGATATAAAAATATATATTTATAGAATTATTGCTTTTATTATTTAATTTAAGTGCTATGTTTTCGAAACCGTTCCTGACAACATGTTGATTGATTGACGAACTGAGCAGCTATACATCAAAAAGAGTTTTGCCCACGTAATGAAAGTGGCTACAGAAAATTGTATAATATGAAATTATTTGCTTCATAGCATTTTTCCGTATTGGCAAGTATTTCTAATATATTTTGTGTGCACCGAGAAATACATACAAACATGAAGAAAACGCACTGGGAATTGAAACTTTTCATTAGATTTTGTTTGCAATTTAGAAATTTTATTTATACTTTTCTAAGTCAATGGTATAAAAAGAAAATAAACAAAATATTTATGGAAAAAATAATACAGGATGAAAATAATTTTCGAAGTAAAAAAAAACCCGAGCGTAGCTGAATTTAAATTAAAAATTAAACACGTGCGCTGAAAAAGAATATTAAAAATGAATAATGTAAAAATCAGCCAAGTAAGCTTAATAAAACGTTTGAAAAGAACACGTGTGTATATTTTAATATAATATTAGTATGATAATTTTAACGTGTGATTGTAAACTTGAAAATTAAAGCTTACATTTTTTATTAAATTCCGAATCAAATTTTTTTTATAAACGATTCTGAAAATAAATTGAAAACTTTTGTGAAAGTAAAAAAATGAATTGATCATGATTTTAAATTGAGAATGATATATTATTTTTCGACACAATATCGAGTTTTTATTTATACCAATACTCTATTTTTGTGAAAAAAGCAAATACAATTTTAACGTGTCCCTGTGACAGAAGACAAAAGCCTTTGTTGCGTACAAGATTATATTTTATGTTAATTTCCCCACATTATATCGAAAACAAGAATAAAGTGAACATGGTTAGAATCCTCGAAAAAGGATATTGTGGAAATAGAGTTGATCGACGCAAAAAGAGCGAAACTTCCTAAGCTTTCAGGACAAACGTGAGAGCTTTTTTTCGGCGAAAGTTCGCATTTTAGCAACGACCCCCGTCTCGCACGGACAGAAAATATTTAACGCGATAATGCGTTTTTTATTTATTTTATAAATAAATATCCATCCCCACTTCCGAACAAAATCTCTTTTTAATATTTATGAAACACAGCGCCGTTGTAAATATATTTTCAACTCGAGAACACATGTCCTTTGACTACAATGTGTCGTCTGCATGACATTTGAAAAATGGATGTGGAGAATATTCATCGACAAATTGAATTCAAAATTGTCGCGAATGTTGAGCATCAGATTTTTTGATGGCAACGGAAAGTGTTCGTGAAAATTTTTCTTTATGATTATGATCATTGATTAAAAAAATTCAATTGCTTCATCAAAAATAAAATTTTATTCATAAAAAAACAGTTAAATTATTATACAAACTATATAATATCCTGAAATGAATCGGTGAATAATCCATATGACACACTAAGACTTCTCCGATAATCGAATCGACATTTCATCCAAAAAACTATGGTGGAAACTCCTTTTTTGCGATACTGTCCATAGAAATTTTTCTGAGAAAAAACCCCGAATATATATTTCAGCTGAAAGATACGTACATATGCGAGGACACGAAATTCGGTCGTCATATTAAAGTTCATACATGTTGGATATCTCGCCCACGGCTCTCATACCTGATACTACGATTTAGTTTTCAGTTTTACAAGGTTCGTGGCCGTGCCAGAGTTACTGAATCACTGCTGAAAATCTTCATGTGGATTTTTGTTAAGCGTTCTCTGCGAATACAGTTTGCATTTCACTTGAAACAAAGTGATGTTTCGTTTCTTGCATAGTAGAAATATTTGCTCTTTGTGAATACATTTTGACTTTGCTACGTGGGATTCAGTTTTTTTTAACTTTAAAAGGAAAGAATCTTTTTTCCAAACATTTTTGATTTGATTAAAAAAATGATGAAATTCACGTACATACTACTTTACGGAAGAATAATAATATTATCGTTGCAACCTATTTCGGAGTTCTGGCAGCGTCAACCTTCATACTTTAATTTTAATTGGAAAATTCTATGGGATGGAAATATTTAAAATAAATATTATCAATATATTAATTTTACATCAAATTTAACATAATTTCAAAGTAAAAAATTAATTGTGTATTAATTTCGATCCGTATCTCTAAAGCATTTAGAGTTTTTATTCAAGAAGAGCCATTTTGAGATAAAAATTTTCTATAATTTAAGTATTTATCCTGAAAATACAGGTTTGACTTTATTTTTTAGAAAATAATAATAAAAAGCAAAAAACTGTTCAGGGTTGTTGAGAGCAACTCGTTCAATTTTATTCTTTTTGCGAGAATTCATTGAAACGAAAGGAAATATAAAAAAAGCACTTGAAAAATGTCAGTTTGAATGTTGAATCGAATAAATTTTTCAACTATTTATTATACATTTATTTTAGAACTCGATTTTTCAATCTTTTGTTTGAAATCAATTGAAATGACTGCTGAAAATGGTTGTATAAAAATTATAGATTTATTTAAAATTTTCTAATTCTTAGTAACTTAATCTTATAATTACTTTCCTTACTGAAAAATATACTTGAAATCTTTTTAGTTTTACTTTTTTCATAATTTTAAAAATACCGAGATAGTTGAAATATTTAGCAACTTTGTGAATTCAAGCTAAATTGTTCTACAACAAACGGAACGTTTCCTTTTTTAATGTGAACCAACTAATGTATGTATGAACATTCGTATGCGAGAACGCATCAAGTATTCGTCAAACGGAATACTTTAGCAAGTACATTTTGGCTCAGAGAAAGTGTTACTTATTTTCAACGTCAAGGGATGGATTAGATATAATATGAAAAGAACAAACGTTTGTTTATCTATTCAAAGGTTCCGTTGAAATCAATAAAAACGGTATATTTTCATATATCGATACGAATAACGTACAATGTAAGTAATGCATGTGTGATTGATTATATCAATATTTTTCGTTGAAAAATTAAATATTTTTATATATCTGAAACGACAATACTATTCAAATATGAAAGATATGAAAGCGCATTGCATGAAATTTTTTAGGGTAATATTCTATTTTGAAATCTTTCAGTAACGTAAAATATCATTCCTTTTCGATATTGAAAGCTTTCAATAAATTATTTGCTACAACACGACTACGGTCCATAAAACTCGTAAACTATTTTTCACTGTTCTTTGATAAAAGCGGAAACAGATGTAGACAAATCGAAAATACGTATTTTATGTGCGAATTGACTGCATTTTATTGCGAAATTCGAAACGATAGAAGTTTATACAATATACAAAAATATTCTATACATAAACTCGGAGTAAAATAAACTTCTTGCAAATAATTATAATATAATTTTCTCTCAGAATGAAATTTTGTCTAAAATCTAATCATTTCTATAATACGAATTTTCCAGATTGTAAAAGTTCCTCTGTACGAATAATGCATGAGAAATATTTTATGTCGCCTTGGAAATTCGCAATTTACTACCTCGTAAATTTAAAAATTCATTTCAAAGATGAACCTTTGAAATTGCAATGCAATTTCCTAGTGTGGCTTTAACTAGTAGTCGTTTTAATCGGCAAAATTTATCAAGTCATTTTTCTCAACGATACTCTGCGCAACTAATTTCATTAAAGTTTACCGGCTAAAATAGTTTCGGACACTTTCAGAAATTGGTTCCGCCTGTTTGGCAATTAAAGCTTCAACTATTTTTACATAAGGTGAGTGCACTCAATTATCTACATTTTTGTCGGTATTCTCGAAAAAACAAATGCTTCAAAAAAAATCGAAACGTTCGTTTTCCCGCTAGTTACTTTCGTTAAACTCTTTTCGTGTTAAAGAGGCTCAAGCCGTTTTCACCTCACGCATGGACGGACACATTATTTCCTAGAAATACAATTTCTTCCTTTCCTTCTTTTATTTTTTCTTCCTTTCGAAAGGTTTTCTTCTATGTCTACACCTTTTGTCGTAAACAATTAAACGCAGTTGCGTCGAATGATTTTCCGGACGGTTTTAGTATTTTATACGGATTTTCACGTGCGTGGAAAACTTTCTCTATTTTGTTGTCACTCAAAGGAAAAATTAAATTGGACATCGTTAACAGAACGATAGAAAAAATGGAGAATGGTATTCGATTCGAAAGAAATGTTTGATTCGAAGAAAATATAATATCGTTTTTTTTATTATTTATTTAGTGCTGGTTCCAATGAAAATTATGAATGTATCGGAAAATTTCGATAGTCGTTGTACGCTTACAATAGATTGACTATATACATATTTGAAATTATTCAGAGGATTTGAAGCGAATCGTTCAATACGAAAACTATGTTGCAATAATTGCACGACTTCCAGCATAATATTTAAATATGCGAATCGAAATTTGTCGAATAATTTGGATTGTTCGGACGCGAAATTTCCGTTCATGCCATAATATAAATTTTCACTTTGACAATTCCGAGAAAGCTTTTTGTCCAATCAAAACGCTACAACTCACTTCTGTCTGGTTTCAAAATTTAATTATAGGCCCGCCGGGGATATCATTTTTATACCGTTTTGCGGACAATTTCTGGTTTTCTTTATATTATTTCGTTTTTTTTTACAAGCGACTTGTTATAGAATTTCATGTAAACTTTCAAGGATATCTGTCATTTAAATTTTTCTAGTTATAAATACTTTTTCGTTATTTTATGATATATCAAAATAATTGAGTCATTTCTCAAAAAACTATATTGTTTCTATTAGAATTAGTAATTGGAGTATTTAATATTAAAAAGGACGGTGGACACTGTAAAATAATTGAATTAAAAGTGATGTAATGAAAACAAAGTGCACTCATGAAACATCAATTTTTGCATTAAGGGACAAATCTAATTTTTGAAAATTTTTCACTAAAAGCAGGATGTATTAAAATCCCAAAAACGTATTGGCTAATTTAATAAAAAACGAATTTGTACTTTTTCCGATCCAACGAACACTTTCGTTATTTTTTTCCGCTATAAGAAACACGATTCATTGAAATGCTAAAGAGCGAAATGTCGTGTTAAATTATTTTCTGGATTGAATAAAATTAGAATAATTTCGGCTTCGATTCCGGCGCTTAAACGCGACACACTTTCGAAGCAATAAGATTCGAGGTCTGAACTTGGATGGAGGAAAATTATCATAAACGTCGAAAAACAGATTTTCTATACTTATACATTAAAATTTGTACACCTTCTACTTAAGGTTAATTGGTTTCACGAATTCGCAACAAAATACGAAAAATCTTTAAATGGAACCAGCTTGAATAAATTTAATTATTAATTATGGTTGAGTATAATATATGAAACTTTCACGTTTTACGCGGACTATAATTTAAAAATATTTGTTTCTGAGTCTACTGAGTACTTCAAACAATTCTGAAAATCAATACTGTAAGAAGAAAACCACGAGATATTATCCACATTGGTCAATCATCGATTACTTACAAAAAGCAAGGACCAAGTGGACATTTTGTCGAGTCCCCTCAATATATTATACAGAAAGGCTTAAGAACGACTCACTCGCGTCGAGAGCGAGAGATAAAGAAAGACTTTTCTACCGAAGCACGAGAAAAAAACTATTCTGTCAAGACGAAAATATCTCTTTCGGTTGTTTCTATTAATAAAATTGACACTTGGATCGTTTTCGCGGCCGAAAAAATAATATATATCGCTTAACTTTCCCGATACACACGTATAAAGCGATAAATTTTATTACGCGCGTGAGATCTCGATATGAGAAAATCACTGCGGTAAAAGTTTTTTGCATATTTCTATGGTGTGAGTACACGTAATATTTTGCGTGATTTTGCGATCTTAGGAGTTCATAAATAAAATTTTATTCATTCGCAAAATTGTTGGAAGCAGTAGCATTATATTTTATTAGGTAATGGATTATGAAATTTATGTTAAACTAGATTCAATCCGATTTTCATGACTTTTCAAAATAAATCCCACAATCTGAAAAAGTTTTTTATATTTAATATTGTACATGTTTTTACGCTCAATCAATAATCGAATTTAATAAGGAAAAATTGTTGATTTTTTTTAGCGGTGACTTTCAAGAACTTCTGCCATCGTTCGCGCACAGATACATCATTCAGCATTATCGAACATATTTGGCTTGTCATATCGAATGCTTTTCTTTATAAAATATATATAAAAAAGCATAGATTCTTTTTGAAAACTGTGAAAACTCTGAAGTACGGTTTCAGACGCGTACGTGATCTCGGATTTGGAGTGTCTGTTAAAAGATAGATGGATTTCGTGTGATTTAATACAACGACAAGTCAAAAGGCACGGCCAAAAAGTTTTCCAACGGCAATAATTTTTCTAAGAACACCTTTCCCTGACGCGATCATAATGTAAAGAAAACTTTCGACAACATTATTCTTGACTTTTTATTTCATTTTGTACACTAATGAAGCACTCATATACAAAACGATGCGTGGAGTTTAATTTTTTTTAATATTAACACTTTCAATATTGAAATTCGAATATATACGTTTGTGACTGATCCAAAAACAATTCGTAACTGATGACATTTTAAATACACATACACTTGTATCAACACATCATCGAATCGTTGAACCCAGAGATAAAAATACGAATTTCATTATTTTTATATTTTAACACGAGTTAATCGAAATGCAAATTTATTAAATACTTAAGCTGACTAAAGTTCACTTCCTAACAGACGTATACAAAATCAAAGTTTCACATATAAGGCAAATTCCGAATGTCCATTCGTCCATTCATAATATTCTAATGTTCAACCATCTGTTATATCGCTATAATTCGAATACATAATAATATACTAGGAATATAATATCAAAATTCACGATCAAGTTTGATTTTAAATCATAAAAGAATGAATAAAATTCTTTTTCATTCGTGCGTAGTGAATTTGATATAACCCGAGTTAACCTCTGTATTATATTTTACTGAATTTTTATATCAATTTGAAAATCAAAGTCATTATTTCTATACTGTTATTCATTCGAATAATGATGATGAATTCATTGGTTCAATTTATATACGAAAAATTTCCAATTTCTAAAAATAGGCTTCTATGGCAGTCAACGTTCGCTTGAAAGCTATCAAAAATAAATTTGACACCTCCTTGGCTGCAAATAAAGAACGCTGTGTTTATTCCGTTAATTAATTGTGTAATTGAACTTTTAGGCGATGAAAGGTTTCATACAAAAGCATCTTCGCTGAAGTCTGAATTCCTTGTATTCATCCGAGTAGTTAGTTCGCTGACGTTAATTAATTCGGTTTCGTGTAACATTGAAAACTTCAGAATTTACTACCTGTATAATTAAGTTTCATGCCTTCTAGTATTGTTGTTGAAAAATTTGAATATTATCTGACGGTTGAATGATGTGTGTTTATTTTTATACGAAGAATATAATAAACGTATTGTATAAAAGTAATTGTTATGATATCATATTTGAAAAACAACTAACAGAATTTATTATATAATGATAGATAAAATGTGTTTAAAATAAATTATTGTCGATTACTGTAAAAAAGGATTTGAAAAATTGTACAGATGAAACAAAGCTAGTTTTATTACCTTTTGTTACGGCTTAATTATTTGAAATCGGATTTTCCGTTCTAGCTTTAATTAAATTTATATCGCTCACTATTAATAAAACAAATGCCTGGTAATTTATTCAATTACAGTTGTCATTGAAACGCAGTTGATTTTACATTTTAAATTTCAAGCCATCCCAAAGATAAAGAAGGTCATAAAAAATATATTGAAAACGACCGTTGTAATTTTTGATCGATAAATTGATTCGCAACGTCAATTTCAAAACGTGACATCAAGTGAACTTTAACTTTGTTATAACATTCAAATTAAAAAAAATATATATATAGACACATAAAAAACTTATTCGGTCAAATCACATTTTACCAATTAGCATACAATATAACATATCCTATTGTCATCAAACATAAAAAAACTTTACGACCGATCAACACCATTGCATTTTAACAACTGCCATAATCGCCAGCGAAAATCATTCACAAACCATTCGAAACCCCATGAACCGCACCGAAAAGGAAACCCATATCATTTTCGATATAAAAACGAGCACGAGTCGAAAAAACGCTTCCGCCGACAAGCTTATACACGAACGCCCACGATCTGGACACTAAACCATCCACTTTCCGGGAAAACCATCCACTCTTTCCGCGGAGGACCCTGTCGAATTTTCCGGCTTTTCCGCGTAGCAGTGACATGATCGATTTTCCACATGAGACCGTCTGAGGGGCTAGAGTGCATTCGGCCGACCAGTGTACGACGGGCGGCCGCGCGAGACGCACGCGTTCGCTCCCGAGACGATTTTAACCGGTTTTTTCTTAGAACATCATCATTTTTTTGAATAAGAAACCAAAAACAATAGTATAAACGATTTTTCGAAAAAAATAAACAGCACGAAATTAAATTCTGTAGCGCGTTTTGGAGCGATCGAAAGTGGAAAAATTTCGAGCGCTGCACATGTAAACGTTCGCATTCAACAGATGGCATGTTGTTACAGTAACGCGTGTATATCGCTTTTGTTTTCCAGGTGAGTTTTCGCGTTTTAATGTTTATTTTTTTAGTGGGTTCATTTCGGTTTTTCGTGTTGTTTCCATAGGATTTGTTTGTTTTTCCGTAAACGAGGTGTAAACTGAGCCGTATTTGCGTTTTCGTGTTTATTAATTGCTTCGAATACGATTCTCTTTTATGATCTTGTCAAAATATATTGCATGGAAAGGCATGACGGCCGTTTTGATGCTTGCTTATTATTGCAGATTTGTTTGATGCTTGTTTATTCCTTAACAGAGTTAACGATTTTGATCACTTTTATGGTGAAATCAAAATGTGATTACTGAAATTTTGAGAAATGAGCAATTGGAATGATTTAGATTTTTTTTAATGATATATAATTAGTTTCTATAAAGAAAACGAAATCATTCATTTTATTCTAGATTAAGTAAAAGGTTGCAGAATACTTAAACAAATTTAAAATTTCAATTTTTTTCACATAGTACATATGATGATTACTCAGTGACAATGGAAAAAAAACGAATTTCAAAATAATTCCATAATATTTCATACATTATATAAGACCAAAAGTAATTACATTTCCCTTTTGCCAAAATGAGTTTACAAATGAGAATTTTTGAAGGAAATTATGAAGCTTGAAATTAAACAACATTTTTCTCAAAGCGAATTCTCCCAGTTGTTGTTACATTATCATACAAATATTGTACGTAACATATAAAAAAGGTATGTTACATTATTTATACTTGAAACTATAATATTAAAAGAAAAAGTACCCGAGGCATTTTCCTATAAGACCTAGGGTTAAATTCGTTTGAACTCTACAAAGAAATGAAATCGTCCATAACAGCAGTAATAATGGCATAATAATGCCATAAAATACTTCAGAGGTTCACTCGACCTACGTGGAAAGAAAGGTTCATTTCATTCATATAAATTTTAAATTTCCCGAATAACTCATAAGCGTTTTCATATTCAACGTGTATATTAAGTTATAAATCGGCGGGAACGTCGATCAATCTCGCACGAAATAATTGAATCGTAAATAATCCAATTATTGACCGTTTCACATGTTATACACGGAATTGTACATCAATATTATTTGATTGATGAGCAATATAGCTTGATTCGAATAAATTGAAGGCATATTTATGTTTCGCCTAAAAGTAAAACACAATTAAAATCGCAATAATATTCAAATCATACTAACAACGCGGGCGTTCGTTCTTTCGCAAACAATCGTCGGTATGCCTGTTTTGATAAGAAAAAAATAAAATAAACCTTTAGTAATCTTTGAAAATGGATATTGCTTTGAAATTCTAAGACAAAACATGTTCGTTTGTATCGAATAGAGAGAGAGAGAGAGAGAGAGAGTTGGGCCAACTTAGCGAAAAACTTTCGTCGAAAATATGAGAAATTTCGGTATCGCTTTGAAAACCGAAAATATAATTAAGGTCTGCAAGATTGGTGGCGATTGTGCATTCGCCTCTGAAATTTGACACCTTTTCAAAACATTCACAAAACGAACAAACAACTCAAGCCTTTCATACGAAACGAGAAAAACAAATTAGGCAAGATGAAGATTGAAAGCATAATTAAAATAATATATTCAGTGCGAATCTTGGTGTTTGATTTCATCGATGTCATTTTTCAGGTAATATTAAAAAATGTTTTTCGTATGTTAAATGGAAAGTGAGATAATTTTTGTGTTGATTAAAAGGTCTATATAGCATTAGTTTTATGAGAAAAATACAGGACTTCACTCAAATAAATATGAAGATAAACGTCAAAACTTCGTACATAATAGGTGGGCATAAATCTCCAAGGGATTTAAAATTCTCGTAAATTTTCAGTTTTTTTTCAAAGCATATATTTTGATACATAAATTTTTCATCAAATAATTCAGAAGCAATTGATGTCAGGAAATTTACTTTTTAATCAGCTCTTCATTCATATCTATGAAAAAATAATGTTAATACTTTAAAATCTCAAATAGATCAATTATAAAAAGTAATTGAAAATTAAGATGCATTGATTAAAATTGAAAATAAATTTCATCTTTTGAAACTTAATTCTTAATTTATTTGTAAGGTATGGAGAATTTTTTTAAAATATAAATAATGAAAAATTTATTATTTCATCAAATTTGGTATCTTCAAATAATTTTTCGGGCTTAGTATCTAGGTGTTATGAAATTCGAATATTTACGTTTATAATATTAAAATTTAGTTTCTATGAAAAACATAAAAAAATATAAACAAAACAAGAGTCCATAGTAATATTTAAGCTTAAAGATATTTATCGGCGAAACTTCATCCATCCCCCAACTATTAGTCACGGTCGTTTTCAGCGATTGTAAACAAGTCGGAACCTCGCCCATTTTCGAATGATATATGCTTTTTCATTATTATATATCTTCCACTGGTCGTTAATTTCAGGCGATTTTCCCACTCATTTAACGCTGATCATTTTCCATTTTACCAGATATAATAACCGAGAGTAATTAACTTCGAAAAGCAAAATTTTAATGTTTGTAATAATAAAATTGACCGCGATAAGATGGTTATAATCCATTCTCGCCACATAATTCCACATAATTTGTGCATTAATGCAGTTCGATTTGAAAGCTAATAAAGTTCGTTCGGATCAGTTTTACATCCATGTCACGGGCTGGGATTAATACGATACGTGATGTAACTTGTTAGAATAATATTTTCTTGTTCACGGAGACGAATAACTATTCCGTGTCTTGTTCATGCATACTAATATGAAGAAACAATATTGAGCGTTTCTGCCGAAGATGCCAAACGCGAAAATTTACGACTTTTCGATTCGAAAATAGCACATTTTGAATATTCGCTGCCTCTGCATAAAAATGTTTTACGGAATGAAGTTTAGTCGAAACAAATGCTGAGGCGAATCAAAGAGCATGAAGATAATATAATACCGAGGAAACGTCGGAAAATTTCGGGGTATGTTTTGCTGTTTTTCGCGGAAGAAAATGCGTTTATCTCGTGTGATACTATTTTTCCGATAGGACTATCGGGGGAACGGAAACCAGTAATATTATTTAGGATGATCTCGTAAATATATAAATAAATTTGTTATCTCGTAAAAAATATCGTTTTGGAAGTGTAGAGTTTTAAATCTCCTGATCGACTTTTTGTTGTAACGAAAATAAAACGAAACCGATCAGTTCGAAAATCTTTTGATAGTCGACGATGCGTAAAAATACTGCCTTTTGGTTGATTTTTTTGCTCCGTGAAAAAAGGAAACAAACGAAAACCATTAATTGGAAAAGTAAAGATTCGATGAAAAATAATTTTAGGAAATATTTTATCGGAAGAAAAATAGCTTTTATAAGACAATAAATTATGCTTTAGTATGTAATATCGAACGTGATACGATTACCAAATAAAAAAAGCTCAAGGAAAGTCAAAAGGACTTTTGTGAAAAAGTTTGTTTTGTTGACATATCGTATTTATACTAAAAATAATACTTCTACATTATATACGACTATTAAATATTATATCATTTTTATTTAATCATTAACTTTTTTTCAAATAAAATATTATATCAATGTACTGATATACAATTTAACATAATGAACATATTTCACATCCATCGTATCAAAAAATTAAAATAATTTTTCTTACACTCATATTATATTATATTCGGAAGCTTTCATATATATTTTGTAATATTATACGGTACATTTAAACGACAAGTTTTGCAGTAAGTCACAAAGTTGCTGAGGTAACTTTTCTTCGAAATTTTTTTTCGTATCATTCATAAAAATGCTTCATATTAACCGTTTTCGGACCGACATAATAATATAATATTAAATTTTTCCACCATTGTAAGGGAAAAATAAGTTTTTTTTGCCAGGTATGCAAATAAATAAACACCTAAGAGCTTAGATATTTCATATCGATCTGTTTAGATAAAAGGCTTCAGCGCGATGGCCGGGTTGTAAAGAGTGAAATATAAATAGAAAATTAATTATGTTGGAATTCTATAGAAAGGTTTGATGGAAAGATTTCAAAGGGTTTCCGATTATTTTTGAATATCTTCGACTGGAGCAAAACTATCAAAGAACATTTTCGGCTTTATATTAGATCTCTTGTTTGTTGATTCTAATTCTATTTTTTGAGTATATTGAAAACTCAAGGTGAAATTTATCCACCTAATTGGTTTCAGTGATGAAAATATCATATCAAATATTCGAGAGCATAAAATCCCATGTTGTATCAAACAAGACGTGATCTATTTTCGTTGATCATAAAAATATTGTTACGTCACGATTATACGTATCGAAAAAAATTCACGATATTAAATATTAATATTTTTCAAGCAAGACTGTATTCATGAAAATTTCAAAACAATTATGTTAAAAATAATTAACAACACAACATCGCGAAAAAACCCAGAAATTTCAAAGAGCGATAACATAGATTCCCTTTTACATTTTGGCAATTTTCAATAAAGCTCCACAAAGAATGAGCGAATTATCACGGCTTCCTATAACGAATTTTCCCAACGAGTACACTTTTTCATACTGTAATGCGTCAAAACGAAATTAAAACGACGAAATGTGAAATTCACCCGAATAATATACACGCGCATATTATTACGCAACAACATTAATAACACATGGCGGAACATAACTTAGACATGCTACAAGTACAGCATATAATATTCATGCGAGAATTTTGTTCACGGGAGCGTATGGATCATAGTTTAAAACGTTACTGAACCATATCGATCGAACAATGGATTATCGATACATTTTCAACGAATGTTTGCGTATTTACGACTGGGTTTGCCGTCGCTACGACTGGTGTCTGTAAAAAGAAGTACATGGAATATTGTCTGTATAACATGAGCTTTTGATATTATATGCTTGTAATCCGAAATATATTGGTATAAGGCGTGGTGTGTATGAGTCTGAGCTATAAACCCCCGAAATAGACGGGGGATTCTTAGAATGTTTGTATGAAAAAAATCGTCGGTTGTTGAAATTTTTCCATAGGCTGAGCTAATGAAATTTTGAAGCGTTTTTATGATAAGCGTATTCAAATTAATAGAAGAATTTTGATAGTACGAAGTAGATTATTAAAATATAGTTTTCACAAAAATTACGATTGATTGAAATGGACGAAAACTTATCAATAGGGAATGTGAGGAACAAAATGTGCTTTTGACATAAAATTAATTTGATTGCAATTAATACATTCATTAATTAAACATGAGCTTGTTTCGTACTCCCCACAGATCCGATGGCTGCGCTTGGCGTATATTGAATCGAAATTCATTATTAATTGCGACAATTACTACCCAATGAATACAACTACATATGAAAAACGTCATAAGTGACAACAAAATTAATTACAATTAATATCAAACAGATTTACCAATGTATAAACCGTTCGAAATACGAACAGCACGGTTATTAAAACAGCACAACAATAATTTTTTGCTTATTCCATGTTTTGAATTCATTTACGGTTTTATATTAATTTCCAGTAAATTAAAATCATGAAAAACTATTTGTTATTCAGATAAATACAGACCATTATACACAAAAGATACAAATTAACGGGACGCGATAATTTCGCGCACGAACGAAAATTGCACGCCCGACAAGAAAAAAAAACTGAAAAGTGAGTGAATAGAACAAAAAAAAAATTCATTCGTCGTGTATAAGCGAACGATTCCAATAAACCTTTTCCAACTCGTTGAATATTCATGATTTATTTGACGCTTTCTGTTTTACTTTTTCTTCGGCTGTTATTCAAATTTCTTTACATTTCGCCGGACGAAATCGCGAGCGCGTTTCCTTTTCGACTCAACTTTTCGTCGTTTTGTGATCGTTTTTCGATTTGTTTCCGAGTCTTATTTCAAGTGTAGGATATATTTAAATCATAATCAATATTATCCGCAATGTTCTCTAAATGTACAGCTCGTTTCTGCCATACAAAAGACGAGTGACTCTTGACCTGTTTGGCGCCGTGCTATCGTGTTTATCGAACTCAATGAGTTAAGCTAGTGATTTTAGGTTTTTAGCTCGAGAATGTATTTAGACCATAACGATTAATTTTCAGAAAATAATATCTTTATTGTTTCAATTTTATGAAAATAAAACTAAAAAGTATGTGTCATGTTCGATTGTATAATATAATATGCAAATCAAATAGTTTTTTATTCTTCCATGCAAATCCATAAAAAATATTTGTAAGCACACATGTGGCATTTGTGGCATACATATGCATATTTACTTTTGTGGTTTTTTCTTAAAGCCTTGCTAGAATTTTTGAAATTTTGCATACAAAAGAAAATATTGTTTTAAATTTCAAAAGGTAAAAGAACGATGAAATTTTTATTAAATTCCAATTACGTCACAATTTTTTAAGTCGTATTTGTGTGTATAATTTGATCACAATATCCATATATTGTTTTTCGAAATAAAGAATGTGTTTTCATAGAGCTCTCATAGCACTTTTGTTCAACTTCAGACAGGTTTATTCAGACTCTGAAAGATTTATATGTTTTTTCTTTCATTCAAGCAGAGAAACTCTTTAACTTATCCGTCTAATGTACAGAATGGCAAAATTTAACATTTTGAATAACGAGTTTTTTCTTCTTTTATACATAACGGTTAAATTCAACTGCTTAAAATTAATTAAATAAGAAAAACTAATAAGTATTTCGGATATGATATTAAATATAATATATATTTTTCATATTAATTCACAAATTACATAAAAACATGATCGAATTTTCTTCCTCGTGTGTAAACGCCGTGAAAATAAATGTATTCATTCCAACATTAACGATCGGAAATTAAAACGAATCAAATTGAAAGCATCGCACGTATCGGAAAAATAATTTTATGTATGGAAAATTCGAAATGTTTTTCGTATAGTCATAAAATGATATCGAAATTCTAAAAATAACATAAGATAATAAATTGAAAATTGTGCGGAATTCTTTCTTTATAAATAGTTATTGCGATTTCGTATAAATTTTCAATAAAAATAACTTCTATTATATTAAAATTTCATACGAGTTAAAGATTAAAATAGTTTCTTATCAACTTCGGTATAACACGATTTTCGAAAATATTATAAAAGTTAGATTCAGTTCTTAACAGTCTATTTTTGAAATTGTCCTTCATGTCTCAGTTTGCTAAACGTTTTTAAATTGATACACATCACAAATTTTATTTGACATGATTAATAGTCATAAATAAAATATACATACTTAACAAAACATGCGTAGGTCGATGGATTGTTCCTTTCATTTGAAAGAATTGTACCGCGACTTTATCATGATGTTTTATTCTTCTAACAACTTTCATAGAAATAAAAAATAACAATGTTTACAAATAAACAATAATACTCTTTTATTGAATAGAGGTTTTGCTGTATCACTTAAATGCCAAATGCACGTAGATCCTTATCGATTTCATGTTGAGGTATTTCCCCGAAAGAAGTGCTGTTCTCTTTTGTTTCTCACAAGGAAAATGGTTTATTTATTTTTATTCGTTTTCAGTCCAAGATCGCTTTTTCAGAAGACATAGAGAGCTTCGACATTTACACTTAAGTTTATCTAGGCGTTTTTTTGCTTCAAGAGATGCCTTTATCTTTATAAAAAAAATACTATCCAAGTATACCAGTACATACTTAATAAAGAGTGTTTAACTGAAAAATTAAAACGATTCTCTAAAAGAAACTTTTGCCCCTAAGGGTGAGAGTTTCTTTTGAATATTTTATTCGTTTTAAAAAAAATATTATGATGTATAATGGAAATTTTCAGATGATGATTTTTCCGACTGAATTCGTTGGAAAAATCGTAAATCGTCGAATCAAATTTTTTTTAATGTTTTGCGTGTTTATTTTAGGAGTTCGGTGTAGATGGATGTTTGAGTTCGAAAAGTTTTAAATGTTGCCATTAAATTTGTTTCGTGATGTATACGGATTTTATGAGAATGTAAAAAACTGAATCTGATCTATAGTTAATTTTTATTTTAATATAAATTGTAACTCCCGAAAAAACTTAGGACATGAGAAACTGTTTTTAAATATATAATAAAATGAAAAAAATAATTACATGACAAAATAATACAAATCAAGGTTTAATCATTGCATGTATGCGTAATGAATTCTTAACGTTTAGTTTTAATACGGAAGTTGATTATTCATAAATTTAATATTAGGATTACTCATAATATATAGTAACGTATCCGTCAAGTCAAAGATTAGTGACACTTTGATACCTTTCCTGGGGAAAATTAATATTAAACTCAAAACTGACGTTTAAGTCCATCGAAAAGGAATTAAATTAATTTGAAACAAACGCGCCTAGACTTCCAACGAAATTATCTGTGACATAAATAAAGATTCAGAAAACCCATCGAGGTGAAATTCGGGAGAAAACAATCCTTAGATTCATCTTTAATTTCCACGAAAACTAAGTGTTCCATTCTCAGTCACACTTGACATTCGATAGGATAAATATCGTGTTCCAGGCTATCGAATTCACGATACTTATTCTACATTTATTTTTGTGAGAATTTTCGGGAAAAATAGAAGGAATAAAAAAAGTTCAGTTCGGGGTTGAACAGATTTGAAAATGTCGTAGTTATGAGGAAGTACACACACAATTTAATTTTTTTCTATATAATTTATTGCGTTTAATACCGTTAAATTTACTATCGAATGCAATGATATAAAATGTACTCCTCACGGGTTCAAATATTTATTTTACAAATGATAAGCAAACAGAAAATAACACTGTTTTATATGATATATTTAGATATAATTGAGTTTGCATAGTCACTAGGAATATTTATTATTTTTGTGAGTATATTATTAGAATCGTATATATCTTTATAGTATATACATAATACGAACATACATATATGTGTTTTGTTCTCAATATATTATGTAAAAAAAATCGATTTCTATTAAATGTTATAGAACCTTTGACTCGAAATTATTAAGTTTATTGAAATTTAAATGAAAGGATAACATTAATTTGAATACCTTGATAAACTTGATAGGGAAAATTATGTATAGATTAAAATATAATATAATAGAATCACAACATATCGGAAAAAAGTATGTATGTTCAAATCAAACATCGCAATTCTGTTTTGTTAATAATATTCAAACATCTATGAAACAATGAACAAATTTAAATAAACTCCGTTGAAAATATTTGCACAAAGGTTTATATTATATTAAATTTTAGTTTAAGAAAATATGATGTATGATTATTATCTATTGTATAATATAATATCTATAATATATAAAAAAATATTTTTATGTAAAAGGTATCCAATTTATATGAGAAAATTTTATGAAGGCAATAAATAGATTGAATAATATTCGACCTAACATGTAAAAGGACCTGGATTTGAATAAAACGATATTTCATCGAGCTCGAAACACGAACTTTTTCATGCGCTACTTTTTTGAGTTTCGACACAAAGTAGTCTTTAATACGGTTAAAAATACATAAATTTTTCCACACCATGAACTTTACGTCTTTGTAAAAATTCTGGTATATAAATAATACAAGCAATTTCCAATGACCAGAAGCAAAAACGATGAATTTTTGTTATCTACGTCGTGCGAAATCAAAATCGGAATCGTAAACCGAATATAAATTTAGAAAAAGTAATAAAAATGACTATAAATCTTGGTAATATATTATATATAATTGTTTAATTTTATACAAAATGAATTTGAAATTATGACATGTATTTATGATAAGACGTTTACTAATTTTGTTTTAGAAAATATTATTCATTATTCATATAAAAATTTTACATTCAAATCATAAAAATGATTCAATATTCCAACAGTCAGTCTTGAGTTTTATGAATTTTTATTTGACACGGAAATACAATATTATATATATACTTTTCAGAACAGCGGTATGAAAATCATGAATTTTGATAACACGTTTCAGTCGAAATCCCCTAATCATTTTCATCACGTTTCTGTTTGTAATCATTCCATGAAAAATTACAGATCCAACACATAATTTGCGATGCCTAATTAAAATTCAATATTCAAACATTTGTATTCAAGATGAAAAAGTAAACAAACTGCACGTACAGTAAACAAAATATTTACGATTGAAATTTTTTAATTCAACAACGGATTTGTTCTGAGAAATTCAAAAAAATCATAAATAGATAATGATTTCTTTTAATTTAAGAGAATATAT
>JAOXNN020000088.1:3031457-3045992 GCA_028571205.2 Hydropsyche betteni | reverse complement strand
CGATTTCTATAGACGACCCGTTTTAATTTTCAAAAAATCGACTACGACAAACTTTCTGTTTTATAAGTATATAGATATATATTTGTTTATTTTAAGCAATAAATGGTCTGCAACAAAATTGATAGCATCGTGTAAAGTTTTAAACTCAATTTGAAATTTACTTGTCAAAAATTACGTGCGTGATTGACTTGGATATCATGTTACGAGGGTCTACGTTTCAAAGTTTCCCATTAGGTATAACAAAACATAACGTTTACCTTTCAATTACCATGCGAGAAACTAGCGCAAATTTTAATGGCTTTTGCAAATAGACCAACTTAATTGAAATTCTCCAACATTTGGATCATCATATATTTCGGCTTGGTAAAATTAATGAAAGAGTAAGCATATATTTTCATTTTGTTCACACTTAAAACTTTTCATATATTTCAATGAAGTATGTTCAATATGAAGTTCCATCCTTATTTTTGAATATTCAATATTTTAATTACAAACGAAATTCACCGTTTTATTTTCAAAACACACTCTGTAACTAATCGTATGAGTACGAAGTAATTGAAGACAGCAACATCTAACAACTTAATGAAAAGGCTCCGAGGGCCGGAAAAAGCGGGAAATACAAGGGAAAATGTGGTGCCATAATAAAAGCTTTTGCCAGTGGCGATCGAAACGCAATTAGAATTTTAAATCGCGTTTGATCCGACGTTGTTTGCTCCGATATTTAATATCGGTTTCGGGATTGTTTCCTCGTGCGGTTTAAATAACGCAGGCTTTCGAAATTAAATCTCGGACGCGTGTGATCGGTGAATTTTGCGTGTTTTCATTTTGTATTGTTGATTAAGTTGTTCGAGTTTCATGAGAGTAGTTGTAGGGGATGAGGCTGCTTCGTCAAATTTTGTTTTTGTGTTTGTTTTCATTATCTTGTTTGTTGAAAATTAATATCTTGAATGCTTGAAGGTTATTTGACGCTACCATAATAAATATTTACGTATATATTTAGACGAATTTATAACTTTCAATAGATTTTTCATAGATGATCGTAAATAAAAAAAAAACTTTTTCTCATCTTGTAGGGAAAAATAAAAAGCTATCAGTTAGGATAAAAAAAAACGAATTTCTGTCAGTCTGTCTGAAAGGCAAAAATGAGCAGTTGGAAAGTATTCTACTGAAGAATTTTTCAAGGGTCAGCATGAAATTGAATTTGGTTGGAACTGACAGGGTTCTCCTGTAATTTCAAATATTTTATCAGTTCAATAGATAACTTTCGAAGAAGTTTTTTGAATTAAAGGAATTATGCGAATCGATCCTCGGATAGAGGAAATATTCATCACACTTTCTTTGAACTTTGATTGATCTCAATATTTAGTAGATTTATATAATATATTTTAAATAATCTTAGATTTCTATACGAACAAAAGGAGACAAATTAAAACGATTATTCGACCTTCAAGTATTTTTCTCTTTGTGTTTTCTAATTAATTCGTTAAATAAAGAATGAAAGCTTCCATTACGGTTTTAATGGACGCTTTAACGAACTTAATGGACGCTTTAATTTTGTATACAAAGAAGATCAACTTGCGAGTATAATGTACACACCCGACACAAATAATTTTTTAAATAGAAGTTTCCTTATTAGCGAAGAATGAAAGCCTTAATTACAATTTAAACTTAGGACTTAATGTAAAGGATGTTTTAATCCTAGATGTTAAATGGATTATTTTAAGACCGAATAGCACTTTGAATTTTTAAATACAAACTGACTCATAAGTGAAATAGAAAACTTTTTTTTTTCAAAGAAATCGAATCAATGCTTAGTTGTAGCTGATTTTCATAATATGATCGAAAAATAGCAGCTTTCAATACAATCACGAAATAATACAACCGACGCTTTAATCTTAGATTTGTGTACTGCTCAGTAATTTCCAAAATGTCTCGGGTTTGAATTCGCCGGATATATGTAATACAAATCCGTATTGTCTGGCTTGATTATGCGCCGTGAAATTACTGTAAACACTAGCTGTATACAATCACGGTTTCGAATGACAAACAATGGAATATTGCTTTTTCGTGCGGCTTCCACCCACATGAAATACTGACACATTTTGCACGTGTTTATCTATTTTTTCACCTGTACGATTTATTTATTAAATAATATACCTATCGATCTTTCCCGGTATATGTTCAATGATGTTCGGGGTTATTTCGCTCGAACCATAAACGATCTAAAAACACAGAGTGAGGCTTCCTCGGCCATTCTCCCGAAATCGATAGATCTGATACAAGCATATCAATATTTTTTTATACACCCAAACAATACAGATTTCGTTCCGTACGCACATTAGCCGAATTGTACGATGCCATTACACCGTCGGAAGACGAAGCGGAAAGGCTATCGAGAAAATAGACATAAACCGAGTTGATTATACGCAGTGATTTTGCGAGATAATGGTCTTCTATCCGCTTTCCAAATATTTTATTGGATTGTTTATGGACGGCAGAAGCGTCAAATTTAACGCGGCTATAAAGAATACTATATCGCGTCGTAAAAGAGTTTATTGAAGTTGGCCCCAGACGACTTAATGAATTTCGGCAATCTTAGAAATGAATGCAGCGGCTCGATACGTTTAATTAATTCACTAATTATCGGATGGGGTTGATATTAGTGTTAAATGGTTGCTGTTATCATAGCAAAGATCTTACGTTTATATAACGTCTATCGTGAAACAAAATACCAATGAAAGTTTAGGTTTTTATTGGATAAGAGACAGAAAAGTCTCGAGAGGCTGGTTGTTGAGTCATCTCGTGTCAAATAACCTCAAACAAATGGTTGAATATTCCGGTAACTCATACGAGTATTGATTATAAATATATACATATTCTACAGTGTATTTTTTTATGATTAATCGTAAATTTTATCGATAATGTCCCGATGATATATTTCTTTTAGCGACGATTTAATGTCGCGAAATTTGTTCGTTGATTGAAAGCAAACTCAATTATCCGTCGCAGCTCAAGTTTAATTTCGGCGAAGATTTTGCCTGTCCTCTCTTTATTGTCAAGCAATAATTAATGAATCGTGGAGGGAACATTTTTCGCCGAACAATCAGTTCTGTTGAATCCGAAATAATATTGCATGCCTGGGCCATGATGTAAAGGTACGAGCTTATATTGCAAAACTAAAGGATCGTTTATTTTAGGCAAATGATTAATTCGTATTTTGAGCTCATTGAAACACGTAATATAATATGTTTAATTTCGTAGGTATTTGATTTTATTATTCAACATTGGAAATTTGTATAAGGCATAGTAAAATGGAATAAATAAATTGTAGAAACAACATCGGGCGAATATACGCTCAACGTATTCTCTGCCCAATTAAACATAGAGTAATATATAATATAGAATTTAAATCGTATTTGTTCTGCGACGAATGCCGCCCGGGAAAATTGTCACAATCGTGAAAAATCAACACGAACGTCTCCCTCGGGAAATTTTTAGGTTTGACATGGCGCTGAGGGAAATATCCAACAGATGATCATGACAACTGGAAAATTATAAAATTTAAATTTTAGATTACGGGTATCAATCGAAGCATGAGCTAAATCTTAACATTTCAGATAAACGCTGTACAACAAGGCTTTATTAAAACAAAGCTTTTATAAAGAATATCTGGAAAATAGAAAAGACATTCTAAAATTTTATTTCAAATTATTAATGAATATCTAAATGGCAATTTTTTTTTGAAATTTCTCTTTTGTCCGATATTCAATAAGATTCATAATTTTATCGTGTAGCGTTCAATAACCGAAAAGGCTGAAACGCGTTGTCATTTTATATTCCGCCGAATGGATGGAAATGTATGAAGCGTAAAAAGGAGCATCAGCAAATCGTGGCCACAAAAGAAAAATCTCCTACATTTCCCCATTGAGTTTTCAGGTCTATGGTGTGAAACCCTTGCCGCGACAGATTAAGGAGAGTGCGTGATCGGACACCCACCCATCGGGATTAATACCCGGTTTTCGAATCTCAGTTTTATCGTTCGAAGCTTTAATATTGTTCATGTGATTGATATTTACATTTGGAAAATAATTAAGGGCTTTGTGCTATGTACCTATCGCGGAATTTGATGGTGATATGAGATTTTCGTAATGGAAAACGGATTTTTTTCGAAACCGGAAAATATATGTGTATCGAGCAATAATTTAGTTGAAATTTATTCTTCAGTTGATTTATCAATGGGTTTTTTATGGATTTATAATTGAAATTGTATCAAAATAAAATTTGTTGTATATTCCAGAATTTACTATGTAGAAAATAAATAATTTCGTACTAATGATGAAATGATAGCTGGGTAGTAAAAAAATATACTTTTTAGAATAAAAAAATATAAATTTTCCAATTGAATTGCAATCTGTGTTTTGAAAAAAAACTAAACTTTTTTTAATCTTTTATATAGCCAGTCTGAATATAAATAAATTATTCTGAAAAAAAAACGTTTGATCCCTTATCTGATTCAGAACATCAAAGATGAAATCAGAAAAAAAATCTTTTGAACAAATTAACAATACCTTCTATACGATTAATATGTAAAATTTAATACGAAAACACAAAGAAACAAACCAAAACACAAAACAAAAACAGACCGAAACGAAAACAATTCCGCGAAACGTACACTAATTGCGCAATAACGGCAGAGCATGCACCCTTGCAAAACTCATTCGGACCATTTTGCGTTTATCAAATATAAATTAATACGATTTGGAATGAGTTTCGAGTGAATTACGGGCCGTTTTGCACGAGACGTCTCGTCCCGGGAAAACTTTCTGTCGAAAATCTCGGGCTTATTATTTACAAGGAGCTGCCTCGCCTCCGGCTTCTAATTGGCTTAACATAGTTAACCAGCCACGAATGTACTTTGTGCGCATACAAATGACGCGTGTGTCTCGAAAATGTCGTATTTTTGTATGAAAACGACATTAATGAATGTTTTTGTACGTTTTGTGTGTGGTTTAATAACCTGGATGATGAATTTTCATGTAAATTGTTTGAGTTGAGGTAAAGTACTGTAGTAAGTTTGAGTGTGAGGTTACGAAACCGCTTTACGCTCACCATGGGGTCTTATCTTGAATGAGAATGCTTAGTATAATAATAATAATTTTTTATACTAGATGAAATATCAAAATACTTTCTTCTGAAAAAATATTTTTTTATTATTAATTAATATAAAATAATTTAATTTTTAATGAGAATTTTTTTTAAATAATTTATATTTATACAAGCAGAAAATATTCAGTAATATTCGTTTTTAATTTAAAATATAAGACTATTATTGAATACAATATTTGAATAAAGTTTATTTTACTTGATAAATATATTATACATATCGTAATATTTTGATATTTACAAAATAACTCATTCTTAAAAAAACTCATATTTAAAAATTTAAATTAATAACAATATCAAAGCATAAGAATGAAAACATTCCTTACACAGAATTTCACCATTAACAAACAACCTCCGAGCTGAATTTACATCCAAACAAAAGCGCGCGCAAATTTTCCGGACCACCCTGCACACATGAGACGAAACATACGCCCATGTATCAGCCTTCATACGAGATATTTTATCTTAATCCGAAAACGCGTTTTACTGCGCTAAATTCACGTCTGACCGACAAATGAAATTTCATGCGATTCATTGGGCCGGCAAATGCGCCCCGTCATAAATTTCGACACAGACATATTACAGCGACTTTTTGAGTCGCACTATTATAACTGACCGTGCACGTGATACGTCTATCGGTCGGTTTTCAATTTTTTGGTTTTCTGAAAGCAGCCGAAGCGAAATTTCAGCGTGAAAAAGCGCACTGTTTGGAGTGCGCGCCGATAATTGTGGCTTTTCGCGGGGATTCGGTTTCGTGATGCGCAAAATTGAAATTGTGCTCGGTTTTCGAAAATGTTTTGCTGGTTGTTTTTTTGTGGTTTGTTGATTATAAAATGGGCCGAGTATAATGTGGGTCGGAGGCGTTGTATTATGGAAAAGTTGTGTTTGCGAAGATGAACTTAACTTTGTTTATATAATATATTGTTCTTTGAGTTATCAAAATGTATTTTTTTTATTGAAAAATTATACAAATTTATAATCAAGAAGTTTGATAAGTTTTTAGATAGGATATTTAACCCACGTTATTACCAATATGATAGGATCATTTTGCAATAGACGATGATGGTATTTTATTCAATTTCATAAAAAGTTATATTTTTTTAATTAAAAAATGCTCACTCTTAAATAAGTTTTTTTTATAAATACATCGAAGCCTATTTTTACACAGTCCAAGGAAGAAAAACTTATTATTTCTTTCGCGCGGTATGAAAAAAAGTATTATTATGTCACAATAGTAAGATTTAGTGCAGGCCAGTATACTGTTATAATTATATGTATGTAATTATAGTTATAAAATAAAATTATTTCGATGTTTTTTGCAAATTTTACATGGAATTTTTTTACATACACATTTTTTATAAAGTATTACGTTTGGATGAAAGTTCTGTCCAAATATACTGATGGAACATATTTCCAATTCTCGTATGCTCGTCATACATTTTTTTTACACGGTAGTCTCTGAAACGTATCCCCCGCGTAGAAAGAAGATTGAACGTATTTCAAAAGAAAATAAATATGGTTTTTTTGCAAAAAAAAAACTGACAGCGAATTTGTAATACTAGTTATTTGGTCATATATTTCAGAGCTGTTTATCATCAATAAGAGTTTTTCCTTTTATTTTTTCAAAAGACATTTTGAAAAGCTATTTATTTACTATAGATAAAATAGTATCAAATTGAAACTGTAAAAGTGGAACATTTGAATATCAAAAATATGTTCCAATAAAGAAGAAAATAAAATTTTGCAAACATTTATTAAAATTTCGAGAAAAAAGGTGCCGGACCACCGTTCCGCCGCATTATATATATATATTTAGAAACCAAAAAAACCTGCAATAGACATCACACAAACTAAACATGATAAATCCAAAACCGACTTTATCTATTCTAAAAACCATTGAACCCACCCAAACACCCTTCGTTCCCCCACATCCGACCTACATGAAAAATGGACCCCGCATCCTCCCTATCGATTTATAGCCATTATATTTTAGAAATTGAGCAACGTGACACATCGTCTTAGGCCCGTCCAGGGCCATGTATCAAGTTAGAGCATATGAGTTTACCTAGCTCATCCTAGCCATAATTATCTGGTATACGAGACAGGTACACGCGTTACTTACCTAACGCCAAGCCTTTTGACCCTCCCTTACTAATGAGATTTCTATAAATGGAGCTTTAGGACTTGCGAGGTGTCGCGCCGTTGATTTACTTGTCGTTATTTGTAATTTTCGATCGATGGGGTGGTTTTCACGTATTAATGCTAAGTATTGTATTAGATGTGATGTTTTTGATTGAATATATAGATCATAGGTTCCCATTCTTATTTTCCCCGTGGACCCTAGCTCAGTATTTTATTTTTTGTAAGCCCCCTCTCCAGGATGCCTATTAGTGATGTTATCTAAACTTTTTAATACAAAAACGAGCACACTGCGACAGGTTTTTTGTATAGAGGACAGTTGTAAAAAAATATACAATTTTTATTCTTATCTTTAGTGAATTTTTTTAATGGAAATGAAATGCAAATAAACATTTGGATGTGGAATGAAACAAATATAAACATGATAATTTTTTTACATAAAATTAATACATACTGTTAATGAGAGGGATAGACCTGATGTTCCGCGATATCAATTGGTCAATATTTGAATTCAAATTTGTAAGGTACAGTCGTAAATCTCCACGTTCAGTGGTTTGCAATTGATTTCTTTTTTTCGAAAGAAAATTAATGATTGGTGAAAAAAATGTGGGTTTTGTTTATTATTTTATTATTAACATTATTGACTATGTGCGCAGTTTAAATGAATCCGATCCAAGGACTCCCATTTACATTTTGTGGACCCCCTATTTTTTCTTCCAGACAGGGACCCCCAGCCACTCCTCACTGACCCCTGGTCCGTGTGGTCCACTTTGAGAACCTATGATATAAATGATCCCCTTTTTACATGGGGAATATGTTCCATATGGCGGCCAAATAAAATTTGGAGATAAGTTGCATCAGTGCATTTGGATGAAACTTCCATCCAAATATACTTTGTACATACATGTATAATCATACATATTTTTTTATACTGTGCTAATTTGAAAAAAATAGCGTAAAAGAAAATAATCTGGTATTTCATTTGAACCGTGTTATTTTGGGACCGTGTAAAAAAAGTTTTGGGTGTATTTTTTCTATGAAATGTTTCTTTGAAAATTGAACATGATGTTTTGATTAAAATTTTAAAGATTTTATATTAAAAATAATATTATATAAGAGTTTTTTGTGACGCTCTATAAAAAGCTTTTACGTATATAAATATAAAAAAAACTTAAATTTACATATTCGTAATTTTTTCAGTGTCATAATATTTTGTTGAAATTTTTGACCTAAGGGAATAATAATGTGAATCGATTTTTTTTACTGTTTATTACTCTCTCCTGTTTTACTGTAAATTGTTTGAAATGTAAAATTATGGAAAATATTTAAATTTATCATGTTTTCATAGATGTATAGATTTTTATTTTTTTCGAATCTAGAATATCATGGTTGTTTTCAGTTCGTACATATGGTCATTGTTAAAAAACGGTCTTTGTGTTTTTCTACCCATTCATATTTTGAAAAATTCTCAACCGCATAATTTTGCGTACTTTTCTAATATGAATGTAGCATATGAAAAATTTTAATATTAAAAAATATTTTTAAAATAACTTGTTTTATAATTATACAACCACGAAAAAAGCTTTTATTTCATTTACTTAAAATATTATACTTATGATAAAGTGAATAATGAAGACAAAATCCGGTTTTCGTAAGAGCGAAACTTAACTTACTTGTTGATCAAAATGCTGGAACTCATCAAATTGTGATGGATGGTAAAACATCAATCAATTAGAGGTGTGACACGAAAATATGTTGCCGTATATGTTTTCTTCATAAAAATGAAGTATAAATATATTCGACAAAGTATGTTACTCTATCTATTTACAGATATGAGATAGGAAAAGTGATCGCCCGGGGCGTTATATACAAACCAAATGTGGAAATTCAATTTTTCTCATGGATCGTTTAGATTTTGATACGTTATGGCAGTATCGAATTATTTATTTCGTAGATTTTATTCGGCACAAATTGAATTTTTGAAAAGAGAAAATTAATATTAAAGTCGTCTTGCATCTCAACGATTTGTTGATTTTTTCTCAAATATAAAACGAAAAACTGTCAAGACACAGTCGCCAAAATAAAATTCAATAAAGAAATATCTCGATAGGAGATTTTCGTCTGGAAATGATTTTATGCACGATTGTCAGAGATATCGGAGTGTTTCTGTTAAAATTTTCTCATCCGTCTTTGAAAAAAATAAACGCTCTTTAATTTTTTATTCCGTATTTCAAAAGAAATTTCGCCTTCGTTGAAAAAATCCCGAAAGAGTGGAAAGGGAGACTTTTTTTGTCAGTGTCGATTATCTAAATAAAGGATCAGCCCGAAGAGAGTTTTTCTTTGGGTATTATTTCTATGGTTATTGAAAAGCGGCTTTGCGTGAAGCCTTGCCACCCGGAAAATATATAGATGTACACTTGAAAGTCATTCGACCAAAACGCTAGTACCATTTATGTTTAATTGCTGATAATTAATGTTGGAGTGAGTTTTGTGTGTAATATTTGTTCATAAAATATTAATCAAATTGATATAATCAATTATATTTCTCTCAATTAAGTGAGGTCAACATTCAAAAATTAAATCAACTGAAGAGAAAATCACGGCAACTGTTTACACTATTTCATTATTCAAACTGTACATGTGTGCTTGACAAATATTCAAATTCCATACAAACAACATATTGTATGATCACCAATTAATCAATCACACTATCAACTGAGTTTTATTATCAAACAAGATTATGTGAGTCCGTCTTTTTTTTCGGTTACAGAAACGTTTTCTCGGCGACGTTAAGTCGAATGAAAAAATTATATATACGACTCGAAATCATAAATAAAGAAGTCTTATCACGAAAATTTACTCGTACGGTATTCTTCGGAATGATAACGAAACAAATATTTATATATCATAGCACAATCAAAGTCAAACGAGCGAAGAACGCAACTCTTCAATTTATAATACGGACACGTTCACTTTCTATTGCCTAAACGGAAATTTTTCTTCCACGTGTCGGCAAAATAAAAGGAAAAAGAGCAGACTAAAATAAGAACCATGTATGCATATTAATTTGGTGGAAAAATATGTTCAGTGAAGAACAAAAAATAATATTTTTACTAGGAAATTTTACGTGGTAATTTTAGAATTTACATATTTTCAAGGAGCGAAAACGAGTGATTTTCAGAAAATCTTCTCGCCTTGAAGGTTTTAATTAACAAAAATCAAATAAAACGCTAAACTTTTTCAAATTATTCACTACTATCAATAAAAGTTTTTACACAAATAGCTCTAGTTGATTTGATGGAGTCGCGAAGCCAACGACTAAACTCATTTATCACTTCATATAAGGCACCTTGTAGAACAGACTTTGACAAACTACGGTTCGCAGACTTTCATAATTTTTCGCATAAAATGACAAACAAGCCAACTCATTAATTAATTGTGCTTCAGTAATTCTACGAAACGAATTTTATTACTGACAATTAAATATAACAATAAGAATATGTGACGACTTTATTTCGAGTTTTAGTTTTATGCGCAATTCGAAATATAATACTTAAGAGGAAAAATTTCAATCGAAATTGTTTTATTCTATCATGATTTTAGTTATGGTGAATTTTATTTAATAATTAATTCTTACGATAGTTATTAATTGAAAAAAATTGACATAATATTGTATTATTTGAATAACAGTCCAATTCCATGATATAAAATTGAAAATATTATCTTGAACCTAAATTTTGTATACTTTTTTCGACCTTCGTTCTATATATAATATGTTGATTATTTTCCATATAAAACCTATATAGAAAACAATATAAACAAGCAATAATTCCATTATTTTTTTCAAATTCCAGATTCAACAACGACACGGAATAAAACAAGATTCACTGTATCAACAACAATAACCGAGTCATACCAGATACACAAAGATTTTCCACACACCCACGTTCAGTCGAAGCCAAGTGATCGTCAAGAGAGGCCACGCTCTTCAGGCGTACATCGGCTGAAATGTGAATTTCATGAGCCACTTCCTGAATGGAAATCATGGCTTCTGGTGAAGATTATGGAATCGAGCACTCGGATTTTTTCCCCCAGTCCAACCAAACCGAGGCTGAAGCTTGCAGGCATAAGGCTGAATTTCCACAGCCAGAAGGATTCTGCTCGGACTTCTGGGATGGTATTCTTTGCTGGCCGCAAACTCCTCCTGGAACCACTGCCATTTTGAAGTGTTTCGAGGTGTTAGAAGGAGTCACCTATGACTCGACACGTGAGTACTTTTGTTGGGAAGTTATTGTCGACTGTTGTTTTTCATAGTCGTAAATAAAAGTTGTTTTTTTTTCTTCTGGGAAACTTTCGTGAAAAATTGCTCGCAGGCGGTGTGCGAAATTGCTTGAACAATAAAACAAATTAGATCGCGCTTCTCAATCTTAGATGCGAATGCGCTTAATAGCCAGAGGATTGGATATATATGAAAAAAGATATGTAATAATTATAATAATAAAATATTTTAAAACAAAATTTATTTTAATCAGTAATTATTCTGATTCATTTAATTGATAATAAAAGTTCATAGAATCATGATGTACTATATAGAATGAATTTTCAGTAATTAATGTATAGAGTACAACAGCATAGACATGTGAATGCGTGCCGAACGTTATCGTGTCCATGTTGAATGTGTTGTGTAATTCAAAGTGAAAATCTAAATTAGGTAAAACGTATGTATATTGTATTGTATGTATGTACGTATATTGTTTTGTCTATTAATCAGGTATTGTAATTTATTTTGATCAGCTTTACGGAAAATCATTGAAATAAACAAAACTATGCTTATTTTTTAATTACAAGTTTAAAAATAGCTTTGAGTAAAACGAGATCAAATAATTACAACTTATCTGAGCATGCAAGATACTGAAATTCTGAAACGAAACAGTATTAAAAACGAATGAATTATTAATTAAATCTTACTCGTAACCATATTAGTTTAATATTCCGTTTCAGTGAATACGATACAGATTGCCAGTAGATATATGGGGTGGAAATTATACTTCCAAGTACAGATCAGTGCAACGAGACAATGTCAATATCAATTGCATGCACTACAAAGCAACCGATCTCTAAGGGCTAGAATTAATCGAAAATCGTGTAGGATAATTTGATTCCATGTATATTCAATGTAATACTTACCTTAATTTTGATTCGTGATGTTCTATATTTGGATGTGAATCCGACGAAAAAAGTAAATTTGCCTTTCTGTACATTCATATTTTATCTTCTTACAATTGTTTTTCTAGACAGTCGTAGAAATGACTTATGCGAAACGGCCGGATTTGAAAAGTTTATAAGATGAATTATTGCGGTCGAGTCTATAAATTACATTAATTTTACAAAAATATGTGCACAAACGAGTAATAAAACATTTTATGTGCTTTTTATACGTACAATATAGTGTATCTCTTTAGTGGATGCCGTAATTGAATTGCGATCGATTTTGTTTTACCCTTGCATACTCGTATATTTTGTTGAGATAAAACTAATGAAATGCTATACAATTACCAGTCGATGGTAGTAATTTATATTTATTTTCTTAATACCAGATGTTGTAGGAAAGTTTGGTCCTAAATAGAAAACCTGTTGTTAATTGAAAGTTTTAGTTATAAACGTTATCAAAATTTCTCTGTTTCTCAGCGTAAAAAGTAATCATCGTTAATAAAAATAATTTCTACCGCTTTTTTTCTATGTAAAAATTCTTCTTAAAAAAAGGTATTTATTTTTTATTCTGAGGAATTCAGTTTGAAATTTTTAAGCATATCGGTAGAGAAATTTCATTGTAACTTTCATATTCAAAATAAATTTTTGATATTTTGTATTATACATTATAATAAAGGATTATTTCATAAAACCACATTAGAGCGTAGAAACATAAAATTATCAATAAATAAATTGCAATTGGTTCAAATGAATTCTTGGAAAAAATATATAGAATTCTTGGATCGGAGGGTGAAAAATCTACCAATTTTAATTTTCTGGGTTCTATTGAATTCAACAAAAGACATTTTTATTAACCGTTTCCATCTCCGGAGCGCAATATTGAAGTACAATATCATTATTATTCTGAAACGAAATTCAGGCGTTCTTTTTTCCTCTTCTGCACGTAGATACAAAATTGCGTTCATCTATTCGTTCTCTCAAAAAAGAAAATGTTTAATTTATATTGGGTTGAATAAATTAAATTTACCCTGAATGTATTCGATTACACTACGCAAATGTTTAATAGAAAAATATTCATATACGATTTTTTTTCTTTAGAACGATTCAAGAAATTTTTCGTAATGCGAAATGACACTTATTAGTTCAGAAAGTCACATTTATTTTGTTAATTATTAATGTGGAAAGAAACTAGAGTTTTTTTTATTAATATCTTTATTATATTTAATTACAGAATTTATGACAAATTGTTCTAATCGCTCACTTATTTATACTTCACCCGTTTTGTTTATATTAATTTTCATATAATTATTTAAGATATGAACCGTTCAAATATATTCAAGTCACTTTTCTTGGCGCTGGGAAACTTTCAGCGCAAATATTGACAATACGGAAGAACGATGTTCAATAAACACAAGTCAACGTCCAAAACAATCCACGATATCTTCAATTCGAAAATTCATGAGTCATCTTCCACTAAAACGGCATTTGACGATACATACTGCTTCAGTAAAATCGATCATAATATTTGAGCGGAAGAAATTCGCATTATACGATATTTAGGATCGGGTAATGTTTGGTCAGAGTTTATTGTTTCATTTAAATATGGCACGGTACTTAAACAAACAAGTGCAATCTTATCTTCGAATCGACCCTGGTTTCTTTGGTATTAGGTAAATTGGATCATTAGGTGCTGTGTAATTGTGCGATGATGATTTTTTTATGTTTCAATTAATTTATATATTTATAAGTTTATTCAAAAATCATTCGATTCATACTTTTTCAAAAAAAAAAAATTCAATCCACTATTTACACGGTTCTGAAATATAATAACACGATTTAAGGAAGAAGAACCGATTATTTTTTTTCATTGTTTTTTCACTTTAACACGGTATGAAAAATATGTATTGTTATGCCACAAGGGTAAGATTTGATGCAGGCTTATATATAATAACATTAGAAGATATGATTTTTTTTGCAGTTTTCAATTAATTAAATGTATAAAAGTTGATCAAGATGATCGTT
>JAOXNN020000088.1:3004201-3026178 GCA_028571205.2 Hydropsyche betteni | reverse complement strand
TATAGTTATTAAATAAAAAATTTCAATGTTTTTTGATAATTTGACATGGCGAAATTTTTTGATGGAAATTTGGATGGAAGTTCTATCCAAATATACTGATAGAGCCTATCTCCAATTTTGTATGGTCACCATATTTTTTACAAGGTATTCTCTGCTTAAAAAGAGGATTGGGTGTATTGAAAAAAATATGTTTCATTTACTCAGTATCTGCAATTAATAACTGAGTACATACGACATAGTTTCACAATTTCGAAATTTACATCATACTTTTTACAAAAAAAAAACACCTCATTTGAGTTACCCATGTGGAATGATTCAAATATATATCTTAAACAACGTGTCCCGCACTTTGAAAACATCCGAATTAGTCACCAGGGCGATACATAGTTTAGATCAATTTATACATGTCTGCGAAAACACGCAAGTCGCATTAACACTCAATGGGTTAAAGCTTAATTAACAAATTGACTCAACGATCGATGGATCGAACGCCTGGAATTTACTGCGACCGAGATTGAATTAATTTCAATTTCTTTTACATCGCGGGATAATAGGGTGCTTGAAACACTAATGTTCCTAATGGCCAGATTGTCTAGTGCAAATCGCTTCATTCCCGCTAATGTACCGTCATCGGTTTTTGTTTATGAACGCGACTCGATTTTAATTATTTCATGGAGAATTTGATCGCAGATTAACTGCAATAAAAGCAGCTTGATTAAAATTTGTTTTGCACCATAAACGATCTTCACACGAACCGCACGCTCCGGTGTTTTTCCGAGGCCGTGTTTATTGTCGCGACAAAATCTTATCGGGGCTCTTTCACTTTTTTAAATATTTGCAACGTTTTCTTTCAGCGTTCATATAAATAGCCACCTGCCTAAATTTGGCCGTTGAAAATTTATGGATGATAAACTGCATTATCAGGTGTGAATTTTTTGGAGCGAACGTAATGTGATTGTGTTGTTAACGCGCGGCCATGTTTGTGCGACCGAGAGCTGCATTCGCCATTTTGCATCCGCTTCGATGAACAAAATTTATATATTATTTACGTGTAGCGTGGAAAGAGGTTCGTTGTGTGTTGTTTGTTTGGTTGAAATATGTAAAATGTAATTGTGGGAATATCGTAGTTGTTTGGCGTTTCGTTTGAATAATGTCCGTTGCATTACGAGAGGTTTATGTTGGATGTTCGGTCGTTTTGATGATTTTGAAATGTTTTTGTTGATAAATAGACTCGGGTGGTTAATTTACATCTGAATTTGTTTTGTGTCGTTTAATTTTGGTAGTGGACTTTTAAAATGATTAAACTATCAGAATATATATTGTTAAAAATGATGTTTGCTTTTGTTTTGTTTCTTTCTGTGTTTTTAAGACTTGTTATACAATATTCACTCATAAAATATTTGTGGCTTTAAAGTTAGATGTTATGTTTGGTTTTTGAAATAGTTGGTTCTAAGTATATTGTTATTTCTGTTGAATGTTTAAGTAATTTCTTTTGTTAGTAATTTGTAAATTTTTCTATGTAAATTTCACTTTTATCTTTGGTTCTATTTTCATATTTTATAATAAGTTAGTCAAATTTATAATTTTTCGACCTTTATTAGTTAAATTTTAATGAACGTATTTCAAATTCTGTTTTAACTAACCTTTTGTGAAAACGCTTGAAATTTTATTTATCTTTACTTGATCTTTTATTGATTATTCTTTCAGACATTTTTTTTCCATTCAGTATAAATATATTATTATCTATGTAGCACATGAAATGATAAAGTAAAAGAAATATGAGTATTTTGTTAGAATTTTTCATTTATATAAACATACATATCATATCTAAAAACATTTAAATATTCTAATTCATTTCTATAACATTCAAATATTCATATTCCTTACAAATCGATAGACATATACATTTATTACAAACATCTGAACAAAAATCGATTAATAATAACATATTATTATACGTTTTCACAGTACACGAACATACTAATTTACGTGGAGACAAATAAGGCATTAAACTGAACGTTCAATATTTGACAAGATAATCATTTCGAAATTGGAATTTGTATATGACGATGTACTATGCGTGCACGAGTAGGCCGGATATTGCTTTCGGTGAAATTATGTGTTTTATCAATTTGTACTTCTTCTCATATCCATATATGTATACACGCTGCAATTTTATCGAAGCGTAAATGATGAAAAATAATGAAATTTCAGCATAAATTCGTATTTTCATAAATAACTGTTTCTTTTTAACGAAATGGTGTATCGATATCTATAAATATATAAAAACTATTGACTTGTTGACGATCACAAAACAGCTCGATCTAATAATTACTTTTTCCAATTAATAATATGGACTGTAAACACCCTCGTTATTTGGAAACACTTAATTGATACATCTTGTCAACCACATCACTGAACATTGAAACGGATATCATTTCGTCGTATGAGAATCGTTATAATTATTGGAAATCGTTCACGTGTTTATCGTTCGTAGAACCACCCTATATAAATGCCGGGTCCAATTTCCAGTGTAGAAGTTCCCATTCTCGGGCAAAGGCTCGCCTTTATTTTATCGACGCCTTATTAAAAGAACCTTTTCATTTTTCCCCCGAATGTCAATTATGTCGGTTTGGACGTCGATTTTTCGTGAAGTTCGGTCGACGTCGCCAAGAATCTTCGATCAAGTTTAATTTTTGGAACGGATCAACGGAAGATTTGATCCGAATAGAAATGAGGTCATCCGAGCGTGTAGTTTGTTTTATTTATTATTAAACGTGTATGAGATGAAAGAAATATGGCCGTCGAAATCGCTCCGGGCGATAACCAAGCAACTCGACATTGAGTTCGTTATTTGAAACCAACTTTCGTACAAACAAAGGAGACGGCTAATTAAAATGTGCTGCTTGTGTTTCGCTACGGAGAAAAATGAACGTGAAAAGGCCCGAGGTTTGCCTCAAGAAAAAAAAAATAGCCGAGCAGGAAGAAAACGGCGGCAAAATCAAAGAGGTGTCTGCGTGAAATAATTTTTCCCTCGTCTTGAAGGAAAAAGGAGGATAACGCGTTTAGACGCGGAATTGTCGGAAAGAAGTAGGGCTAATTCAATAGCGAAGGGACATCTTCATTCTGTTTCGAGAGTTTTTCCCTAATTTTCGCAAAAATATTGCGTAGGTAGAATAGTTACGATGCTGAAATCCGTTTTCAATAAAACTATTATTTTTTATACACGACCGATATTGTATCATCGTCACCATCATTATGTTCAATCGTTAGCCATTCACAACTGGATGAAGAACTCTTCGAACCCACTTCTGTTTTTGTCTCGAACATCTTGAACAGCCCTCATCCGGCAAATTTCACCCGCCTTTTTAATCTATCCATTTTTTCCTCTTTCTATATACTAACAAACACACACACAAACATCTTCATATGATCATTTTAATTTTGAGAAGTTCGCCTAGAATCACTATCAATAAAAACAGATACAATGCCAGAAATTATTAAGCAATTTAGCATACCTGCCTCTTAGCATTACCGAGCTCAAATCTGCAAAATAAACTGATCTCTCTCCCTTCAAAAATTAAGCCCTCTTCCATGTAAAAGGCGCGTCCCACGCTTTCGGAACCTCCAACACACGTATGGATTTGCGTCACGAACATTCGTGTTCGAGAGTGGCGGTTGCGGTCGAGTGTCGGTATATGGGTCAAATCGTATGTACAAGTGCAATGTACATGTACATACCTAATAAAATTTGCGCGAGAAGCCTGGACGATGGATGACTTTGATACGTGTGAAATGAAAAATAGATTCGATTTTCGAAATTTTTTGATACATTTTGAAGTATGGTCGTACGGGTTGAAGTTGGTAATTTTTTTTTTGTAACAGCTTTTTGTGCTTGTATAGAAAATGATGTCATTCGAATAGTTTCCCGGTGACTTTTCAAGGTCTGCGCAGTTACTCGATCTTTCTGTTTGTATTTTTTTTACTTTAGGCTTTTATTTTTTAAATGGCTTTATCTAAATTGTTATCATTTTTTTTTTGGAAATTCTTTTAACTCGTACGAGAAATCATACGTTGCACACTTCACCGCGTCTGAAGGCATCGCAGGAATTTCATTTCCATTTTCAAAACATTTCTCCTTCCAGACATTTCCAGCACATATAAGAAATAATATAAGCGATATTTCCAATACGAAATTCATATTTAAAAAATATATAATACTCGTATAAAGCATCTTTGTCCACAAGGCCCCGACCACTCCATGTCCACGCAACGTCATTATTATACCCTCAGCGTGCGAAAATCGGCTTTTGTCAGCCGACGTTTGTATTTCGCCATTTTATTATTTGGCCATTCGGAAACGTTTGAAGTCGCCATGTTGCCCATGCACACGATGAATTGAATGTCGAATGGGTCCAGAAAAGTCTGGACGGGCTCCAGAACACGTCTGTCGTTCCGTAAACAGGGTTATAATAAATCTTCTAAAGATTTTATGAATAATATACATTGCCGATGTGCACGGCCTCCATTTTATATTTTGGCGCGGCCATTTTACGCGCGCTGTCGAAAAAGCTTTTTGATTTGAACGATTTTGTTTGGAAATTGAAGTACGGTGTTTTGATGGTTTCGTTTGTGTATATAGATAATATTGGGAGGGTGATTTTCCCGATGATGAGATAATTTGTTTATCTTGAAATGTCCATTAACGCCGTCGTGAAATTGCATGAATATACGGTGCATCAATAATCGAATCATCAGTCAATTATTTCTCAATTTATATGATAATAATAATAAATAATAGTCCTTTGATATCGTATATCGCTTTCAGGTCACTAAATGGAGACTATAGTGAATGATAGTATATAAGAAGCTATATACCTATTATTATAGGTGATTATAATAACAGAATATTTTGAGTAAATAATTTTGATATATTCTTACAATTTCATGAATTAAATATGTTTCTCTTACAATAAAATAGTTGATTTGAATAGTATTTGTATGCGAACTGGCAAATATAATAGTAATACTTTTTTACATAGCATTGGATATATTCGAATACAAAAGGAAAACAACAAAGCAAACACGAACTTTTTATCAATGACAATCTTTTGTTTTTTTTTCCTGAACGTATTGGTTTCAGCAAAATCTAGCTTTGGTTCAAATTTGATTTGAAATACATGTTTGAATGTCGTCACTGAAAAGAAATCATATTCACAATGTAGTAGTATATTATATTTTACTCAACAATAACTTTTAAAAATTTACAATCAGACGTAGTCAAATTCTAAGAAAAAAAATAGTATTTCTGTTATATTAGTTAAATAATTTTTTCGTGATTTTTTAAATTTTTTTTGTATCGATCAATTATAATTAATAAAAGACATGTAGACATATCTGATTCGATTTTTAACTATGTACATTGTATATGTACATTGTAAATATACTAAATTCTTAAGAAATATATGTGCAGACACTTCTATCGAGAAAACAGCCACACTAAAAGCGATTTTGGCGGCAATGACGCCACAGCAAAGTAGGGGTTATAACCACAACAACCTAAGTGTCCCAGACAGGGTTGCCAACTATTTTTTTTCTAAATTCCTCATAAACAAATTAAACGTTGCTTAAACGACACTTTTTTCTAAGCGCACACATAAATATTATAATAGAAGCACTTAAATTTAAAAATATATATATATATGTTGATAGAAAACATGAAAATTATATTATACATACATGTACATTCATTACCATTTATACAGTAAACACCCCTATAACAACATGATAGATTCGAAGTTATAGGGGGTTAAGGTTTTTCAATTTAAATTTTTTTTTGGAAATTTTTTTGTTAACTACTTGATTCAAATGCATTTAGAAAAAAATAAAAAAAATTAAATTTTAGTGCATTTGGACAATATAGAGGGGGATATTAAAGGGAGGTTTACTGTATATACATTCATTCCTCATCGTTAGCTTAAAAAGTAAAAAAAAATAATACTAAATGTTGAAATTCTCTCATCACTTTCATTTCACGACCTTCTACATGAAAAGCACAAATCCTTTTGAAACTAACAAATAAAAAATATCCACTAAGCATCGAGCGTTTCCTATTCCTGCCGAGTCTATCCTATCTTATAGAAGTAGATGTCCCAGATCACGTCATAATTGAGTCGTCCTGGTTAAAAGCCTCCGCCGGTGGCTGAAAAGTCGTCGTTTCCTGCTTCGACGGAAGTGCTTCGAGGACAGAAAGCTTTCTCCTTTGTCGGATGAAATGCCAGCCAGGAAATGAAAGGGTGACCTAATAATGCTAATCGGACTGAATGTACGTACAACGAGGCGTTGCTGTAAAGCGTGGCGGTTAACCCTGTCGCTTTTCAGCCCTTTCAGTCATTTGTCTCTCGTTTTTTTATGATATGTCGGTGTAATTGTAAGATTTTGAGTCGTAAATATCATATTATAAAAGCTAAATTATTTGAGTTCCAACATTATTTTCAAATTAAGCCTATCTTATAAAGGGAGTGAACGAAACACAAGAACCCTTTTGAATGCTTTTTATTGTATTCACACTAATAGCGTCATTACCGGTTTATTAAATATGTTCAATATGTAGTCCAACTCAGGATAATAAATCAGTAATGAAAAAATGTAATAGTTATTTTAAAATTACAATTTTTGTATATTGGTACTGCATTTGAATATTTCAGAATCTGTTGATTGACAATATGTCAAATGAGATTCTTGGGTCTACCTAAAAGTATTTATACTAATGATCTATTATGTAGTGTCGTGATGTTAAATATTGACATTTTAAAAATACTTAAAGTGGTTCGAGCGGTATTAATTTTTACTTAGAAATATAAAATGTATATTTCATTGACATCGTGCGTAAAAAACAAGGTTATCCAATAAAAAAAGTATTCTATAATTTTTTTAAACCTAGCTAAAATTTTTCGTCGCATAAAATAAATATACAACAATCAGTGTATTTTTTTAAGTCAAAAGTATAAATCTAGGCTTACAATATAAACGGAATGAAGCGGCCTTCTTGAATTTATTAAACCTTTTTTTCTTTTCTAAACGTTGTAAAGCGTTACCGAATAATTAATGAGGTACGGTATTTATTTTTTCGTATTTTTTCTACCCGAAAAACTCTGCTAATATTCAAATGCACATTTTAAACACAAGCTAACGTTCATGCATTATTGAGCCGCTTCCTTTCGTGTGGCGGAAATTTTTCGCACAAGCAAAAACTTTTACATATTCATCCGAAAATAAGCCAAGTATTTTTCAGGAGAGCAAAACGATAAAAACACAGTTTTTATCCGCCGCATGAAACTCTCTTAAATCTGTCATGAAACGATATAAAAATCCCATCTCCATAGTGGAATATTTGATTGCTTTTCCGCAAAACTAGAAATCGCAATCAAACTTAACGCATTATTTCCACGACGTCTTTATAAACTTTCGCTAGAAAATTGAGATGTCGTTTCGAATAGCAAACAGATATTTAAACATAAAAGTTCGGATTCGTTCGACATTAAACGGTCCAGAACGAATTTTAAACTTCTCAATGTGAGGTTCGATTCGGACGCACCGAATTAAACTTTCGTGCCATATTGCAACAGTAATACATCAAAATGCGATAAAGGATTTAAATTGAAAAGGCCTTCTGGCTAAATTCGAATGAAACAATGTGAAAATTCTGAACCTTTGTGCGTATGACAAACGAAACGCGGTTTCGCAACTTTCCCGCCGAAAGACAGAACAAAAGATGTACGATGGCCCCCTCGACGATATTCGTGTTTTAAAATAAAAATTTGCTGAAAAATTCCGCTTTTGTCGGATGAAATATTGCGACGCGGCGTGCACTCTTTGTAATTTATTTTTACTGGAAAGTAATCATTTTCGTAATCAAATACGAAAAAATTAAAAGCACGTGTCGCCGAAATATATTATGTTAATCTTTCATATTTTCTTTTCCATGTGGATACACCATAAATTCTCGTTCACATCTTGTTTGTTGTCGTTTGTAAAATTATCTTATTTTCTCAGTTTTCATCAATTATTCATGCTGAATACTCTCATCATAATATTATGAATTCTTATAGATATTAAATCATTTTTTATACTGTTGTGTTTGCGAAGTATCGAACCAAATCTTACAAGAAAGAAAAATATAGGAATCAATAAAATTAAAAGTTATTTTATTGTCATTTTAACTCTAATGCAAATAAATCATTTATATAATATAATTAACTGTATCTTATTGGACGAAAAATCTGATGTTTTATAATGTGTACGAAAACCTAAAAATTTCAAGAAAATCTTTAGCAAGAGACTCGATCGACACATTAAAGATATTATCGAGATCAATACGGTTGATAAATCACCAAATTTATAGTTTTATCGACCATTTTCTGGTCACGAAGGTTGAACGTTGTCTGCTGAAAGCGTGTATAAAAAAGAATATAAATACACATAGATTTTCATGAGAAAAACTCCACCGAAAAAATAAACCTTGGTGGAATATCATCCCGCATTTGCAATTCGATATATAAAAATACGATAAGAAGCGAGGCATTCAAAGCATCCCATCGACAAAGCAATATTTTAAATGACTAATTTGATTTTTACAAACACGTTTCGAAAGCAAAGCGGGCCGTTCGTCAGATTTATTTGATTCTCGCCGCATAATTTTCCTTATCTCAACAATTCCGAGTGTTTTATTAGGATCACGTGAAGTGTCATGTTAAATTGCTATATTTCACGGATTCATATGGGGAAATGTGTTTGTGCCACAGTTTACACACATGTTTTTATATTATATGTGCTGAAAACTGTTTCAAATCAATTCTTAGTCGTGGAAAAATTTCGGACGTTTTATAAAGCCAGTTAAAATCGTATTGGAGTTTAAGTCGTTCTTAATTTGTCAAACGAGGAGTTAATTTTTTTTCACGTCAAAAAAATAAAAGCTTAACGCTGACAGGGTGTGAAAATGTGTGTCGGATTATAGGGATCACGAGGAAAAACTTTGCACTCGGGAAAATTCAAATGGAAATCCTTAACCGGATTTATTCATTATTTTTTTCATTTGTATAAAAAAAATGTATATATTTTGGTTCGAACAAAAATAAATCGAATTACTCAAGTCATTATAATTTCAAATAACATACATCATATTTATATGTACGGATATAATAATTGAATAATCGGTTATTACGATATATTAACATAATTCAACATACATATCAGTAACATATATGTACATCATAGCATATTATATTACAAAATTGGTATTGTGTTCGAATTTAAGGTAGCATTTAATCTAGAAAGCTTAATGTTTCTCATTGCGGATACAATATGGCCAATCAACGGCTGACCCAACCTCATATCATTCAACGTTATGACCCTTTACCACCCACAATTCTGTATCAAATTGGCTTTTAGTACATCACATTTGATTGAGTGGATTTACGAGATCTAGAATATTGAATTTTGATTGAAATTCGGTGGCTTTCGTAGAGAAATTTGATTCAAGTTCACGATTTCAGTTGGCATCGATGTATTTGTGTTGATTGCAAAAGAAATATGCACGCTTATCAGAAGTAAAAAATAAAATTGTTTTATTCAAGCGAGTGATGAAACTTTATTTATGATAAATAGACCATATAATAAATCTGTTTCACTACCTTTAATCAGCACTACGTACAGAATGAAATATATAGCGGTCAATTACTTTGTAACCAAATCCCGCACAAACTTTTTACTACTTTTATGTGATTTCATGAGTATCATTTATTTAAAACCTCATATGTAACAAAGTCCATGAACAACCTGCAACTGAGTATTCTGTTTCAAATTGGAAGCACTTCCATTTTCAGTATGTAGTCTCTATTTTCGAGTATTTTAGTTAGCAAACTTTATGTAGAAATAGATAGTGAATAGGTGAATAATGGAAAGAAATAATATATTTTTATTATTTAACTTTTTTCAAAAAACAATGATTATCAATTGAAAGAAAAATCGTAAGAAAAATTTATGTATAACAAAATCGTTATTTTTTTTTTAACGATTCACAATTCGATCAATTCTGTTTACTCATATAAAATATCCATATGTTTAACAGTTTCAAAGTGTTTATAATAAAAATATCTAATCGATTGATTTCAGAAAACGCTACACGTCACTGTTACGAGAACGGAACTTGGGCAAATTATACAGATTATACAAGATGCAAGGAAAAATCAGAATTACCTGTAACAGGAAATTCGGCCAGCACTGAATTGACAAGTTACATCTATTTGGCAGGATACAGTCTTAGCCTGGCTGCATTGCTGATAGCAGTGACGATTTTCCTTTATTTCAAGTAAGTTTCCCACAATTTTTCTCATGGAATTTTCCATTTGGATGTAAATTTTTATTCAAATTTTCACGACTCTTTGTAAATCTATTTCTAGTTTCCGATCTATATAATCTTTCGACGAAGATACATTTTGATTAGCTTTACAAGTCTCGGCAGCGTGTCTATGATTAGTTTCACATCCACCTACATCGTTTGAAAGTTATTGAATTCACAGTACATGAATATTATCCTAGTATGTTTCTTGCTGTAAAGATTTAAAATTAACGAGAATTTCAAAATATCAAAGAATGAAATATGCATCGACTTTAGAGTGTCCACAAATCGGGAATATCGTTAAACTTTTTAAACAGTACGCGTAATTTTCTGACAAAAAGTTGTGTACTTGGAAACGTGTTTCGCCATTGCGACCGGTAACGATGAAAGTTTCAGAACGACTCGTTTCAAAGATTTTCTCGTATTAATAAATTCGTTGCGAGGTTTAAGAATCTGGAGTATTTCATAATACATTTTGATTTCGAAAATTATTTTTCGATAAAACTATTCACTAACGAAATATTCAAAAATTCCATCGTTCTCCGCTGTACAGATTTGGCTTTTCTATTTGAAAGGAAATATACTAGAAAGTGGCTACACTCAAATTGCGATTGCTTTAAAACGTAGAAATGTAATTTGTTACGCTTCTCGGCTTATCCCCGAGTGCAATCGTCGTGGTTAAATTAGTTTTGCGAAAGCTCGGTCCGGCCATTAAGTGACTTTTGTCATAAAGCTTACAAAAGCAAAATGTCCGATTCTTGTTTTCCTACCAATTTGCATCGAATATATATTTTTGATGTTTACTCTCGATATATTATAAATGAAAAAACGATATTGCATAATATTATCAAAAATAATTTTGTTCGAGCAATACTTATATTCGATCAAATATTAAATGAGCACGGAGCGTTTATAATAGGTCATCAGGAGGTGTAACTTCTTTGAAAATTTTCCATGAAAGAAATCTCAGATAGCATCAAAGATTTTATTACGCCTCGGGTTCTTTGAGCAGAAGACTATGGCTTTCGTCTTCTTTAAATATTCACTTCTTTATGCAAAGCTCCTTCCCAGATATATTATACGCTAGACATGGAAGCTTTCAACATTTCCTCGGTCTTCTTGGGAAGTTTGCTCGCTCGAGTTCATTTTATGATTGCACCAATGCTCCCTATTAATTTTTCATTAGCTACGTGAGATGCAAGTTCGGGTAATGTGAGCTTTCAGTTATCATTCATTTGATGTTGACTTTGTGGCTTTACTGTGTCATATTAATGTCTGTAGTAGAAAAACCTTTTGAAGATCAAATTGGTCGATTTAATGCAATATGACCGATTGAAAAATAAAACTGTTTCAATTATATTTTGATATTTATGTTATTATATAATATACGTAAGCTGAACAAAAAACTATAGGAAGAAGTTTGCAACAACTTTCTATGAATGACTTTTATTACACTTCTGAGATATTCTCGGATATGACTTTTGCACTAAGTTTCATAACGAGATATATTTCAAATTATACTTTTTTTGGCGAATTTGTATTTTACAGAGACTTGAGATGTTTACGGAACACTATCCATACGAACTTGATGTTTACTTACATACTGTTTAGTTTTTTGTGGAAGCTGAACTTAACACTGCAAGTAAGTTGAAATATATTTTCGTTTTTGTCGAATTTTGTTTTATTTTTTTCATTCTTTGAACCATTTGTAACTCATAAAAAAATTCGGTAATATATGACATCGCCTACATATCATTTTGACATTTTCCCGACCGATATTCTGAGGAGATATTGTGCGTAAAAAATTGTGTATATTTTCCGACGCGTCAAACGAAATATTTCATAGCAATATAGCCACTTTTATCGTTCATTATTTTCATATTGCGTATGAAGATATATTGTTAAAAAAAAATATTTTCACAGATGCTAGTAGCCAGAGATGGAGTCTCCTGTCTTGTACTCATCATTTTCTTTCATTATTTCTACCTAACAAATTTCTTTTGGATGCTTGTTGAAGGTGAGTCGGTCCTCATTTATAATTTTTCTTCTTAGCTGAAAAATTAAATTTTATTCAAATTGAATTCGTTGCAGGTCTCTATCTTTATATGTTGGTAGTAGAAACATTCACAGGAGAAAACATAAAACTGAGAGTTTACGTCACCATAGGATGGGGTAAGTGTAAAATTCTATAATTTTTTTAACTGATATCGTGTCATTTTAAAATCATGTAAAGCTTAAATTATATATTTCATCATGTTTATTTATAACCTTTTGAGCAAAATTGTAATAAAATTTTTTCAAAATCGAATAAAAAAATAATAAATCTTTCCAAAAATTTCCATCAGACTTATTCAACAGGACCGTTATCACAATTTCCCCTGAATAACAAATATAACATACGAACGCGAAAAAAAGCACAATTCACACACTCTCCATTCGAATTCGCCTCGCACACGACAAAATATGTCACAAATAATAATTATTCGAAATCGAAAAATTTTCCACAGGTGCTCCGGCCGTGTTTGTCATCATATGGACAATAGCTAGGATATTGATTCCCGTGGAGCCAGGTGCGCTCGAGTTGAACGAGGTAAATTTTCGAATTTATATCCCTTTGATTAAGTTTTCAATATGGATCTATACATGGATATGGATCTATTAAATTTTCCACGGTACAAACGATAAATTTTCTTTTACAGTTCGGTGGTATATCGAACGTCTGCGTCTGGATGCAAGAACATCCTTGCGATTGGATCTACAAAGTACCCGCCATGGCAGGGATCGCTTTGAATTTGCTATTTCTTATCAGGATAATGTGGGTCAGTTGCTTTGTATAATGTTGTATATGATTTAAGATATTGTATTTCAAACACGCCGTCGGATATGAAAGGATGTTAAAGTTGTTCATTGAATTTTTTTCGTTTGCACTTAAGAATTGTACTCGATATGATTTCGAAACTATTACGTTTCAACGTATTAATTTATAACTATAAGAATCGTGCTTAATGTTATTCATTTATACGAAGCGGTTTTTGTGATTGAGTTGTTTTTCATTTCGTTTATATGATAATGTAATAGTGCAATATCCATCACTCTCATAAGAAATATAGAAGAAAATGTTTATTCTGATAGATAGGAATTAATAATATTTCAGTAATGAACCATATGTAGATAAATATCGAGTCGAGGTATAAATATTAAATTCATAAAGATACACATGTTAAAAGGTTAAATCGAACTTGACTTAATTTCTCCAACGACAGTTCCAAAGATAAACTGACATGTTCATATTCAATTTATCCAAAGTCAAACGCCTGACTGTGTAATGTAATTATGCTGGGCACTCGCAAAATTTTCGCGAATATTATGTATAATATATTATATATTCGTCAGACAAAAATATGATGAAAAAAATGGAAAAATTAAAACTTAAAGATGAATTCGCTCGTTTTGAAAACGCAAAAACCTCGCTTCGGAAACGAAACGGTTGCAAGCGTTAATGAAACGTTCGTTTCAGCATAAACAAGCGGCGGATGAGTCTTGAAAAAACAATTTCCTCCGTTAAATACCTCCAGTAAACAAAAAACGCTTAAATAATGGCTCGTTTGTTATTAAAAGTAAGCTCGCGTGCGTATGGATCGTCCAGTTTTAAAAAGCGACGAGTTTTTTGATTTTGTGTTCCATTTTTTTCAAGTATTTTTTTTTAATTATCCGGCACGTGTTTTCAATATAACGAATAACTTATGCATGTAAAATTTTGTTGAATTCATTTGAAAATCGTTTCGTCTTTCTCTTACTTTTTTTAAATGTGTATCATAATTAAGAGTTTGTCTGAAAAACAGGTTACTAATGATTTCCAGTTTAACATAAAAAAATATTTAATGTTCAAAGAAAAGTTCAAAAAGTATAAAATGCGTACTGCATAGCTTTATATTAATTCACTTTTTCATATATGAGTCGTTCATGATATTGCTTACATTTTTTTTGTATTGTAATATAATTAGGCTGACTATACGTCTCGTTTTCAGCGTTTTTGTCGTGTCTTGCGTTCGTCCCGTCGTAACGTTGAACGATGATCGATATTGTCTTTGCGAAATTGACCCCGAAGTTAACCCCTGACGGTTTAACCCATGACGAGTTGACCCCCCGACGAGTTGACCCCCCGACAAGTTGACCCCTCGACAAGTTGACCCCCCGACGAGTTGATCCCTGACGGGTTGACTCCTGACGGTTTGACTTCTGACGGTTTGACTTCTGACAGTTTAACCCCTACAGAGTGGAGTCCTGACGGGTTGAATGATGAATGATGTAGAATGATGATGGCAGACGTTGTCCTGCCAGTTTTCATAGTGGTCGGTCGAACGGTGTTAGAGTGAAACGAAGTCTAATATATAAACGTCCATTTTTAAATTTAAACATAAATTGTGGAATTATGTGTTCTGCATGTATATTGCTCAATTTTTTTTTTTTGTAAAAATGAGTATATATATATACAATATAAATGTTTCGTATTGCCTTTCTTATTGGTCGAGTAATCGTCTTTTGAAATTAAACAACATATTGTATTTGAAAATCCTTTAATTTTGAATGTTTAATTTCGAACATAAAATTTAATAAAATACCACCCGGCAATAAATCTGAACGAAAAGGATGTACAGGAAAGAAATTTCAGCAGTACCTGAATCCTGAAAATGCCTCGTCGTATTGTATGAACGGGAATTCGCGAAACACGCGTGGAATTTCACTTCCTGCTTATCACCACATTTTATTACTGCGGTCAAAAGATTAACACGATAGGATTTTTCTATCGTATTTTCATTTTAATGGTCAATAAAACGCCATTCCGACAATCCGCTTCCATTCCGTATTTGTGTTCCTGGGAAAGTCCGTAGCGAAAAACAATAATTTCGTATTCTTAATTTATTTATATAGTGGGCGAACGAAAGCTTTTAGTTGATTGATAATTTATTTCGATGTAAACAACACTTTTTTCATTCAATATATTTTTATAATTATTATGAATATATTAATATAATATAATATCGGTAGGTGCTCATAACGAAGCTGAGATCTGCCAACACTCTAGAGACTCAACAATACCGCAAGGCGACCAAAGCCCTTTTGGTCCTCATCCCACTGTTGGGAATCACTTATCTGCTTGTTATATATGGACCAACCAGTGGATATATGGCCGAAATATTTAACTACACCAGAGCAGTGTTGTTGTCGACCCAGGTGAGTCTGTCAAATAAGAATTTGCGCCTCGTTATTTATGTTTTCTGTTCCGAAGTGTATTTTTTTTAGACGTTTATATGGGAAAAGTTGTATGTTATGAGTTTGCATCTCGTGGTTTCTGAGAATATTTTGAAAATTTTTGTTCAGTTATTTTGAAATTCAGTGAAAATTAATGTGGTTTTTATATATGTAGATGCGTATGTAGGTATTTTTTTTTTAATTTTTCACGGAGATAAGCTCCTGAATTTCGGTTGTAAGTCGAATTTATACAAAAAAAAAAAACAATTAATTTTATTTATATCAAAATTTCCATTTTTAATACAAATATTCAATTGAGTCTATACTTTTTACCAAAATTTATTAACCATAGGTAGTTATAGTTTGTGATGCAAATAATTTTACTAAAAAACGTTTTTTTTATTATCATTCTCCGACCGGAAGTACGATCTATCGTAAATTGAATCGTCGTAAGTCGAAAATTACTTATAGAGTTAGTCTGAATAAATTTATTAAAAATTAAATGTCAATATTCAAAGGTTAATATTGTCATATAATAGGTTCATGATATAAAGAAAAATAATTCAACGAATACCACCCAATCATGATATTCATTTGATTTCAATTTGATTATTATACTTCAAACGAAAAAAAAAACAGCATATTTCTTTTGCATGGAATCGCTTACATATACAAAGTTATGTTTCGGGTCACCTCCTAAAAAAAATCCTAGCTACGTTCATGATCAATATAAATTTATCAAAAAAATAAATACAATTTCAAATTGAGCCTTTTGGGTTTTCTCAGTTTTCGCTGCAATTAGCGGCGAAAATTGCGCGAACCCGATCCCGCCAATGATGAAACGTCGCCTCCTGGCGAATTTCCCATCAGCTTCAGGAGGCTTCAGGTTTCAGGCGTCGTCGTCTCCGTGACGAGGTGAAGAAGCGTTTCTTTTCCATCATGCGAACTTTATAATTGGCCGCGGTCTTCGCCCGCAGAGCCTCTTGACAGATGGACCGACATTTGTTTTAAATTCGCTCGGCGAAATTTCATTTTGCTCCACGGAGCGGGTCGTTTGTTTTGATTTTGTAAATGTTTCGTCTTTGTCACGACTTTTTTGAGTGGTTTGGATTTTTTCGTAATTCCGTTTTGAATGCGCGGCCCGGAACGTAGCGGATGGACTTGTTTTTATTTCGCGATGGTGTGAAATCATAAAAAATTAAAAATCACGAAAAAAATGCGTGATTCATCGAAAATATTCCCAATCCTCTTTTTGCACGGGGAATACGTTCCAGAGAATACTGTGTAAAAAAATGTATGGTGGCCATATAAAAATTAGAGATAGGTTCCATTAGTAAATATATTCAGATAGAACTTCCATTCAAATGTTCTTTATAAAAAAAATCGCCACGTAAAATTATCAAAAAACATCGATTTTTTTAAATTTAATAACTATAATTACATCCATTTAATTATAACATTATACTGGCCTGAACTGAATCTTACTATTGTGACATAATAATACATTTTATTTTTGTTTCTGTACCGTGCTAAAGTGAAAAACTGTGTAAAAAAAATAATCGGTTAAAAAGAGGAAAATCGCGTAAAAAGAAGGATTGGTTTATATTTTATTGATATTGAACGAATAGGTTTTAAAAATAATAAATAAAGTGAATCACTTTTCGAACAACTTACAATACGATATTCACAATCTCAATTCTACACTTGTTTATCGAATAAATATAACTATAATTAATGTTGTTCCCGGGATAAGGTATAGTATAATGCAAACGTTCGTATTTATCCAAACTATAATAATATTTAATATATGTACAAATATCCATCAAGGTAGAAGGCTTAATAAGCCGTCTCTGGGGAAACAATAGAAACGTGCTTACACATGCGAAAATCATTAACCCTCGTCTGAAGTTCGATATTAAATTCAGTGTGAATTCGAGATATTAATTTTCTCGATATTTTTCAGGGCTTCACCGTGGCTTTGTTCTACTGTTTCCTGAATACCGAAGTACAAAATGCTATGAGGCACCATGTGGAGAGGTGGAAAGCGAAACGTTCCGTCGGAGGAGGCAGAAGGTACAATTACCACTACAACAAGGATTGGTCTCCCAGGTCCAGGACAGAGAGCATAAGGTAGTTAACCCATCGAAGACGCGTTCGACTATGGGGAAAATAGGGAAAGAGGGGTGGGGAAGAGGCTATGGTATAACAAACGGAACGGGGCTTTCATCCACTCAAAGATCGCGTGAAAAGGCGAAAGCTTTTGCGTTTTTCATGCTGTTTTGCCTACATCTTAGGTTCCCAAGCTATTTGCTGAAAATACTCGATGTTTCCACATGATTCGTTTCGTATTTTTAAGATACATTTTTCGAATCAATATTTAATTTAAAATAACACTTTTCATACTCTTATAATTATTTTTATTAATTTAATCACTAAATTATTCTTTATACAAAATTTAAATCAATTGTCATAATTTAACACTTTATTATTCAAATATAAAAAATATCAATTTGAAATCAGTTTATTATTTATTCATGGAAAAATTATCATATTCAAAACTTGAAAATCCCTGGATTACACTTGTGTAGTGTGTCCGGAGCTCATTTTTCACATTGTGAATATACGCGTGTTTCCGCACACCCTTCAAACGCTCACAATGGGAAAACATACGAGGTCCGTTCACAAATATCACACAGAATCATAACACACGCATAGGATCTTCATTATGTACGTGTTTGCGTTATATTTTATTGTGGAGATTGTTTAAGTGTAGTACTAGGTCTTTGTGGATAGTAAAATATGCATGAGCCCTCGTTATGTAGTTGTATTGTAATCGATATTGCAATTAGGTGCTTCGTAAATTCCGGAATGGCTCTGGATTTTGGTACATAGGGCTTTAGAATTGTTTGGCAATATCGGCAGATTATATTCGGGTTTGTGGTTTTATTGTGCAAAGTTTCGCGAATGAAAAAATTGAATTGTTTTATCATGTCTACGAGAAAATTGTCTACAATAAATCATATAAAATTGTATGTGTTTTAGGTTGACATCAAATAATAATAGGGGCATCGAAGAAGTTGGAAATGTTCATAAGTGATAAAGTTTTCTTGTATGAAACACAATGTCATTGTAATGTTAGGATGATTATATTTTTATTTTTGATATTTAACGATATAAAAATATTGAGGAAGAAATAAAAGGCTCGAAACATAAAAAGCAGCCAAGGCGAAAAAAATATAAATAGTAGATTTATAAAGCGAAATTAATAACAGAAAAAAACATATAATAAACACAAAGCCTTTTTTAATGTGTGAAAATTTTCAATTCAATTCTCAAAAACAAACGCTTTTCCTTAGGCTCTCCTTTTGAAAGAAGCCGCTGTCTGCTCACTTCATTTCAAGATTTTCAGCAAGATGCGTTCCTGAAACCGATCGTTATTTATAAATCATAATTTTCAAGAAAGGATGAAAATAATTACTTTTAAACAAAAAAATTACAAATTAAAATTCAACGAAAATGTGTCAAAAAAAATTTGAGAGTGTATTAGTACAAACAACCATTTTCCACGAAAACTCGAGTGGTTCATTAAACTTTGCCCTTCATTAAGCGGGAAAATTCGTCTCGGATACTCTGAGTAATAATTCCACGTTGTCATCACGGCCTGGATGAGGGTAAAGAAGGTGTCGATGTGTCCTTGGAGAGTGTCCTTTCGATTTGTGCCATTGTGCTATAATTGTCGCGCTTAGACCGAATCGAAGTTAGGGTTCAAACTTAGTATGTAAACATAAGCTTTAACTGTATCATAGGTGTATTTTAACAATAAATGTACAATGTCAATGTCTGATTCGAGTTGTTTTATTTTTGATTGTTTGTATAATGTTTCTGTACTAACACCGATGTTGGTTACTAACTGTCCCGAAGGCTGTACAACCAGCCGACCTCCATTTACCACAAGAGAGAGTCTACTGCTTCTGAGACTACCACTACTACTTTGGTGGGATTTCCGACTTCCAAAAACGCCGTAGCCACAAGACCATCAAATTCCATCAGCCCTAAGTTGTTACAGGTACTATGATATTGTATAATGTTAATATTAAAGATATTCGAAACTGAATACGGTAGTAAAAAGGGATATTCATGGAAACTGAATAGTAAAATGTATGCGAATGTAAAGCTTTTCATGTATTATTCTGCTTAGAATTCTAGCGTTTTAAATGTGTTTCTTTTTATCGGAAAAACTGTATGTCCCAGTTTTTTCATACAATGCACATGAATTTTATGATGATACTCAAGCTACGCTTGAATAATTTGACAAGCTTTTCAACTACGACTATATACAATATTCTATTGTAAAAAATATGATTTTAGTATTATATTAAATAGACCTATGTATTTTTTCGTGAATTTGATTTTATCACTAAAATTATTTAAATACAAAAATTTAGTTTATTAAAAATTAATGTCAATCTGTTGAATTTCTGAAATAATCTATAACTTCAAAAGAACCACAGCTCTCGAATGAGAAATTAATAAATTAGTGGGGTAAGGTTAAATCGAATAATATCTTAGGTTAAATCAAGTATTATCTTAGGCTAAGTTAAATCTAAAAGTGTAAATAGACGTTTGAACATGGTTGCAGCGAACTAATAGACTTGTTGCGCTCGCAACCATATTCGAACATGTGTTCAGCGGTTCGACTGCACATTATTAGTATTATTGACGATGCACTCAGTTCGATGGAATTTCCAAGCGTTTTGGTTGTATGGGCACCAAATTCGAACGCGTGGCCGCGACCACCGACTGAATTAGTTGCAGGCTCAAACCAAGTTCGTAGTATGTATTGTATGTATTGTCTCATGACTGTATATGGCGCGGTCGCATCATACTCGAACGTCTGTTGTGTGGTTGCAACGTATTCGTCCACCGATCGGATTTCGTTCGCTGCAACCATGTTCGAACTTCTATTTACACTTTAAAATTTAGTTAAATTTTATTTTAGTTTATATTTTAATAAATATATTACACAATAAATACATATAAAACAAACTTCAGACAGGCGTCACCGAAAACACGATGGTGTGAGAAGAATGGCGGGAGGCGGGAGTGGCGCTCCGCCCCCTGCCCGCCTTACCCGAGGAGAATCTGCCCCTCGCGCCCCCCTGCGAAGACGCCCCCGACGAACAAATATCGGTCATATGTGTCGAGAAGAAGAATGAGTGAGGTGCTGTAGATCAGCGCTTCCCAACCTTTTTTGGTTCGCATACCACTTGGTAGTACATCACGCTTAATTGTACCACTTCGTAAAAATGATTGCATTTCGAGAAATTTGGTATTCTATTTGTATTATAAATTTTGTAGGGTGACTATGATTCCCAGAACTCAATTTATTTAAGTATGAAAAAAAAAATACCAAAGTATTTATTTTTTCTGATAAAAATGAGACATTTGAACTTTACATATCACAATGTTTTTTCTTTTAAATAAAAGGTGCCGATGCACGTTTTGAATAAATAGAAAGTATATGAAATAAAAATAATAAATTTCGAATTTAATAGAAAATATATGTATATAAAATTAATTAAACACGGTAAATGTTTTGACATCCGCCATTACTGATTATTTTTCGCGTACCACCAACTATCCACTCGCGTACCACCAGTGGTACGCGTACCACAGGTTGGGAATCGCTGCTGTAGATGGTTGCACTCCAACTGAAAAATCTGAGGATTCTCATAGGATGAATTGGCGGTCTTTGATAGGTCGTTTTGTTTAAGAATTCTTTCGTATATGCTCAGTGATGAATCGGTTAAGACTGAAATTGTGAAAAATGATGGATATAGATTTTAAATTTATTTATTTTCAAATTTTTATTTCAATATAAATTTAATTGTATTATATTTATGTAGAATATTTACATTTTTAATTTTTCGTGTCGATGTAATATTTAACACTGACTTCAAACTTCGTCGTGTCATTCATGAAATATAATATTTAATCATAAGTTGATTGATAATAATATGAAATATGTGGTGTTTAATTTGCAAATAAAAATAAATGAGAACGTTGGGGTCTAATTGTGAATGCAAGTGTGAGCGTGAACGTAAATACGGACGTATTTACGTTCATGTTGAAGACGTAGCATAATTTTGATTAGTTATATAGTTGGCGACATTGTTTTTCAAATAAATACGCTTTTCGCTATACGTGTAAATAAATGTCTTTAATTTTTAAATTTAAAAAAAATGATACAAGCCTAACGAAAGCAAATTATGTGCTTAGAATCATCGAAAATCTGTCCCCTATGTATCCAAATTATGTAATATAG
>JAOXNN020000088.1:2960018-3003814 GCA_028571205.2 Hydropsyche betteni | reverse complement strand
TAGTTCATGACAATGATCACTTATCATCACTTATCAGTCTTATCATCATTTAAGAGAGACATTAGTATTTGAATTCCCTCATTCAGCGATAAACCATTAAATACATACATATATAACCATCCAAAATCCAATCCATACCCGCTATGTTATATATAATATTATACATACCCTGACAAATTTCAAACATTCCGCGATAGTAAAATATTAATTCCAATTTGGAAATCTTGACACATTTTGCGCCACCTGTCCTCGAAGCTGAAATGGAACTCGATTCTAAAATTTAATTTGAGAGGAAGGACTCGAAACATTTATTAAGTCGATTATAAGGACGAGGATGACTTAAGATACAAATTTCATGATATTCTCTACCTAGTAAATGTCCTGATACCGATCTTTGATTTTCATTTCATCAAAACGACCAAAATATAATAACTCGTAATACTGCGACGTCGATATAATTCGGCATTTGAAATATTATAATTCATCAATACCTGAATGAAAATTATCGAATTTCTCATTTATTTTATTTTAAAAATTATTTCAAACTTCTTAAAATACTATAAATATGTATTTTCAATGAATATCAATAAAAAATATTATTAAATTAGAATTGTGCAGACTATGAAAATTTTTTGTAATCAGGTCAATCCAATACATAAAAATTTTCTTCAATAAAAATGAATTCAGATTTAAAAATGAATTAAAATCCTTAACAACACACAATATTAAATACATAAGAGAGCCTGAATGATATATATCGGTCACCTAGAGTAAATGGTAGTCCCGGTTTTATATACACGAAATTCTCACCCGAATTGTTGATGAACACCAGGACCCTGCGTGTTTTGCGATTTATCCTCGGTACAGTTGCCCCAAAAACATCGTGACCACATTTGTAAATGTGTGGGTACATTTTGAACGTCAACCGAATTATATCGCAATATGGCCGTGTTAAGTTACTGCCCCGTGTTGTGTACAAGTTTGGTTAAACGTTTGTTTGAATAGAGTTTGAGATATGCTGATAGTTTCGAAAGAGGTTAATGAATTTCTTTCTATTCAACTATTCTTTCTAAGCCGAATGCGATTGGAAAGGTTTCGACGTTTTCTTTTATTTTGTTTTACTTTGTTTTTCTACTTTCGGTAGTGAAAATGGGCTTTAGGATTCAACTTTGGAATGATCCATTATATTTTTTTATGATCAAGTAGTATGTGTGATTGAAACTGATTTGAAATGATTTCTAAAATCATTCTTCAAAATCAAAATTGAGCGTTGAGGAAAAATGGCAAATCATATAAATTGAAATGAGATTCGCCTCGTTACACTTTTACTCTTACACGATCGCTTATTCATACAAATGTCGGAGCGTTTCACGCACATACGACACATACGCGTGAAAGCCTTTTCGTGAAGTAAAATCCTATTAAATTAAAGCTATTCTGAGGAATATTTCTGCGTCGAAAACTTTCAATTGCCAAAATTTGGACGTTTCGCAAGTAACGAATTCGCATTTAAACGTTACGCCCGCATGTGTGCTAAACGAACTTTCAAAGATAAGTTTAAACGATAACTCATCGAATTCCTAACGCTAAATCTAATTTGATATTGTTCGAATTCGGAACGACGCGAATTGGTATCGGGAAACGTTGTAATTTTATAAACTTATACGATGTATGTATTTCGTAATAAAAAGGCTCCATTGAAATGTTTCTGTGATTGTGGCAAGAAAATCCAATCCGAATGTTCAATTATTGAATATAAATTTAATCAGATTTTTACTACTTGTTACATATAATTAGCAACTATTTTTCGGATTAATAGTATGCATCTATTATCTTTTTCAGTGAATATAAATTATAATATATATTCCATTCTAAGTTACGATAAATTTATAGAATTGAATCAGTTCTTGGGAAAACTATATCTTAACAAAATGCACTACTTCAAGATAAATTATTCGATTATTTGAACATTAGCAAATACATTAGAATATTTACACAGTCTATCGGTTATATCGTCGGTGAAAATATGAAACATGAACAAATTGGTAACAATTCACATTAATTGTGTACATTCAGTGGGAGTCCGTACTGATTTTCACATTTTCCTCTGTCAATTTGTTCCGACAACGTTCGTAATGTGATATAATTTTATGGTACATTTGGCCCCGAATGGTAAACATGGACATTATAATTTCACAAATGTCACACACACCCTTTGCAGAAAAAATAACTATGAACACACTGTTTCGTATATCGACAAATTAATCACGTTAATATTATTTCGTTGTCTTTTCGTGTATGTAATTGAACGATGACGATGTATAAAATATTACGATCAATAATAAATTCGATTTTTCTTGAAAATTTCTAATTCTATTGTAATATATTTAACTATAACTGTATTATGTATTTAAAAAAATATGAAAATCAATTTGAAATATTGTAAATGTATGCGTATTATGCTTAAGTCCACAATTCCATATGAACTCGGATTCGTTTCATTGAATATAAACGGCAAAGACAGAACGCCGTTAATGTTAACGCGAACACATTGTCGATTCATATATTCGAGAATAATCGAGATTAAACGTATTATGATGTTTATATACTCGTTAAAAATAATAATCAATAAAATGTATTTCGAAATTATACTAAGATGTTTTTTTATGTTTTCGTTACAAAATTGCATCAAACAAAATGAGCTTTTTGAACATATAGGGATGCTACGATAAGCATGTATTTTTTGATAATTTAATTTGAATGAAATTTATTAGTTTTATATGAGAGGAATTTTTATTGAATTTTGTCGGTTTGTTGTCATTTTTTTTTAATTTTGACTGTCTCAAAGTTTGTAAGCGACTACATATCCTTTCAGATATTTTAAAAAAAATCATCAATATTCGATCGCTTTAAATATTATATCTTAAGAAAATTATTTAAAACAAAAACCTTTATCTCACGCCATCAAACATAAACACACTTAATTTTTTTTAAATCGACAAAACATACAAACAATAACAAAATAGCATATAAAAATTTCCCAAGAACATTTCCAGGACAAAATATGAATAATTTTTAAAACAGAACAATTTTCCGACTATGAAAGAACGCAATTCTATTCCTAGCACATTGTCTAAGCCCCTTCCGTCCTGACAATGAGAACAAGATAAACAAGTTGATAACAAGAAACCGCAAAAGAAAATTCGCTTAGCGGGATTCGAAAGAGTTAACCTTTTCCAGATTAATATCCGAGATAATCATATCGTTCCTCGTTAGCCAGTTGAGGCTTGCATGCTCATCACGAAAATCGTAATATAATATATATGATTTTTTCCCCTACATATTGTTAGAGTGGAAGCCGATGGAACGTAATGCGCACGTGTCACGTACACGTAAAATAAACGCAAGAAACTTTCTTTTTGATTAATCCGCACGAATGAGCATGCTCAATTACGTGTTACTTTTCCGAACGCTTATGGCGGATCGGATGTTTATTCAGGCTTGAAAGGAGGTTTTGTGTGGGTTGAGCGTCACGCGGCGCGGTCTGTAAATGGATACTTATTCAAATTTTTCGATAAACAATTAACACGCCTAAAGTGAAGGCTTACCATATTTTCAAACGAATTGATAAATCGACATAAAAAAAATCGGACAACAACAGAACATAAATTTCAAAGCGTCGACAAAACGCGCGCGCGGGCAGCGCACTTTTGGCCGAGACGGCCGTTTTACGACGGCCATATTCCGCGACGAAAACGATCCATAAATCAAATCGCTCTTTGGGCGTCGAGATCGTCCATTTTCCGATGCGTAAATCAAACGAATCTAAGTGGTTCGATCTACGTCTGATTTCGACGTTTGCGAGCCGGGCATGTTCGCCAATCGCACGAAAAAAACGCGGGCCTGTTCCCGCCCGGATGGTGGTAGGATTGTTTTTTTTCTATGGATTCTATGCGCATTCTTTATTTAGTTTTTTATTAATTTTTTATTTAGTGAGAATCGAATTAATTTTAATAATTTTTCAAAACACGCGTCTGTTGATATTCAATGGGTTTGTCCAATAATATTATTATCAAAAACGTATCAGTAGTTAAATTTGATACGTTTAAATGTTGAATAATTTAATATTTAGATACATAACATTCAAATATAAATATTAAAGGGATTGATTACATACATATGTGGAGCTAAATAGAATTTGAAATTCTCTAAATATTTTTTTTATATTATTATAAACATGAATGGATAGTTGTCCGAATAAGTAAATAAATTTTTGAAATACGTTTGAATGAATTTCAATATGTAATATACTGTACTATAAATTTTCGGCGAACTAGTGAAAGCTTTGGCTGAAAATTGAAACCAATTTTGGAAATGAACATTCGAAGCTTTCAAAGCACCATTCCATACGTGACACACAAAGCGTACTCGAAACAATGCAATTGCATTACTTCGATATATTGATATCAAAATTAAAAATGAGAGGATCAATACACACGTCATTTTACGGCACGGAACATCGAATTCCATACAATAACAATAACAAAAACTGGATGAAATAATTATCTATTTCGAATACGAAGCCATCAATGCGTAAAAAAATATCATAACTAGGGTGACCATATTTCCCAGGACTCAAAACGGGACGCTCCACAAAAAAAATGCTCCCCCCCATCTATATAAAAAACAAAATGTGTTACCCGTTCAAAAAAATTTTCTTACTTAATATCGTTACGGAAATATATATTGTATAATATATTATTCATCATATAAATAATGTACTCTTGAAAGGATGTGGCTATTTGCAGATACACTATCTGTGAATTAGTGACTATTTGCAGATACACTATCTGCGAATTATTGGCTATTTATAGATACAGATTTGTAGATCGCAGATAAATGAATCTAAGTAAAAAAAATAAAATGATAATCGGTCGCAGAATAAGTAGGTCAATAAACAAGTGTCTCATGTTTTGAATTTTTATTTCAGTTAATTTTGAATCCTTTATTAAACAGGTATGAGATATGAACCGGCAAAACGGGAAAAACAAACAATATTACGAAAACGACGTGACGAACGCAAGACAAGACAAAAACGGGACAGTCCCGACAATAACGGGACGTGTGTTCAGTCTAATCATAACGCATAATTTAATTATATGAAATTATTCACAGATCTAAATCCGTTACTCAATCGCAAATCGGGCATTCGGTATTCTCGAATTTCCGAAACTGTCATTAGCGACAATCATCAGAGGCATGTGTGATCAATCATTCAGTCGAACGCGAATAACAATCATCGATGATTATCATAATGGTGTGTTCGCTTCTCGTTGACGAATCGTCAGTTATCCGAGCTGTAATTTCGCCATGTCTGTAATTTTAGGGTGGAATTATTCAATGCAGGTGTTGGTCAAGCGACAATCGTGGTCTGGAATTTATTTATTTTGAATTGTAAAATGGATGGTTTAGTTGATGTAGGCATCTGATTGATTGATATGTCATTAAATTTATGAATTGATACATTTATTAATGGATGATTTGAGTTCATTTAGCATTAAATGATTTTGAATTCAGTGCTTCATTGATTTTTTTATATCGAAAATAATATTTGTATTTAAAAATGAGTTCCATTTCAAAGAACAAACGAAATAATGCATATTGATGTTTGAACGTGACCACGATTGGAAATGCCTGATTCGGACAATTCCCGTACATTTATATAAATACGAAGTAATACTCGATCGAAAGCCCGTTTTCCTCTCAGCAGACCTTTTCTCCTTTCGAAATGAACATTATTGTTTTTCCGACGTTATTATTTTTCGGATCAGTCGCGGCCACGGGTCGACATTCGTACGCGGTCACATTTTTGAAAGACTTTGCCTCCAACGATGGAAAAATCTCTTACTTAATAGGATTCCTGTGCTGGGACAGAGGTAATACATTAAAAAAATAAAACGACATTGTTGATTGTTTGTTTTATAGATAATTCCAGCGTAGATACGAGAAAAAAAAGAATAAATATAGCGAAAAGTATATTTTGTAAAAGTCGTGACGAATTTTGAATGACATAATATGGTAGTATTATATTTGATGTAATTTTTTAATTTCAGAAGATCAATCGAATTTGCTGAAAAGTTTATCTGAAAATAGAATGTATGGAACAGTTTATGATAGCTGTACGAAAGAAAGTTTCGAAACTTTTAATGTTCATAGAACTCTTTTTGTGGTCGATACTATGTGTCAAATTGCTGAAAACTGTCTTAAAATGGTGAAATTTAATATTTATGTTTTGAAATAATATTATACAGTAATAAAATATTATTTTTTTATAGGCAAATGCTTCGAGATATTTTAGTGCTCCTTACAACTGGATTATTTTGTATTCCAATTTCGAAGAATCGAATAGATCTGTATTTTCAGAGGTTTCAAATAAATATGCAGATGAAGAAGTATCAAAAGTTATTAGTGGTGAATGTGAAAGGCCAGATCCAAATTTTGTTGAATGTCCTGTAGCTTATATAAATAAATTTTCATTACTTGTCGACAGCAATGTTGTTTTTGCGAGAAAACAATTCGATAATATGAATATATTGATGTTTCAAAGTAAATATCTATCATTTAATGTAATATTATAACTAAACATTTAATTTTTTCTTTTACGAGTTTTGTTGATTAGGTTTCAGAAGAAGAAATGATGATTTGAGTATCATCTTGGAAACGTATGGAATCTGGGATGAAAAAATTGGAATCATTGATATGAGAATAATAAAGGAAATAGCAGTAAGAAGGTTGAATTTACATAAAGTTAAAATGACAGCAAGCATTGTTATTACAAATAATAGTACAATGAATCATTTAACAGATGGAAAGTTAGTGTAATATTAAATCATAATATTTTTAACGAAAACAATCACACTACGACAAAATAAATTTTACGAATTCATAATTTAAAAAAATTATAATTTGGCGAAAATGTTTACGACGGTAAAGAGTTTCAAGGGTTTGGGTTCCATTTATTTATCTGGCGCGTGAAAGTTCGGCTAATTATACAACCATTCAATCTATACAAATATTTTCTAAACGGACCATAAACACTTAGCTATCGCGTAATCTGCGAATGGTGATTTTGTGTGTCAGTATCGAGAGGTTAATGATTCGTAAAGGCTTGAAATAAACAAATAAAATGACCCCATTTCAAATGAGGGGCTCGGTAGTAAATAGTGCTAAGCGATATTTGTCACTTTTGGAGATATTAAGAAAAACAGTTTACATGCATGTGGATGCAAATAAAACTAGGAATAACCTGACATAGTACTGTCATCTTTTGAGAGAATGTAGAATTATTTATTAATTTCTGTAAAAGTACTAATTTTCATAGAAAATAAAAGAAACTAAATTTTATAATTTTGGCGCTTAGCACTATTTACTGCTGAGCCCCTCAAATGTAATATTACTGTTACAAATTTATATTTAGAACAATATTTAGAAAATCAGAGTTGCTCTCATTAAAAAACAAAATAAATTTTCAGGGAAAGGCACGTCGACACTTTAACAAAAGTGAATTTCGCATTGTCTATACATTTGATGGACTTCGTGAATTCAACGCCCAATTTCCTTTTTACCAGCAGTTGGGGTTTTCCAATGCCAAAAGGAGGTTATAGTGGTATGATGGGGCAAATTATGCGCCAAGAAGCTGAAATTGGTGGTTAGTATTGATTTATTTCTCTTAATCTATCAAACATTAAATTTCAAAAGGAATTTTTATGTTCAAATTATTCTTATATTCAGTCACAGCCGATATGAATCAATCGATCAATACCGAATCAATCGATAAAACCGAAAGTTGGTCTATCTGTTTGCCTGCGGTTTTTGGGGAATTTATTTTCGTTCTTTATAGAAAAATAAACTTAAGCTTCTAGTATTAAATAAAATTAAAATACAAAAATGATTTTATTTTTTAATTGGATTGTTTTTCATCCACAGGCACTCCATTGTTTTTTAGAGCTGATCGGATGACCATTCTTGAGTTTATATCTTTAACTACGCCAACGACAGCTGGTTTCATTTTCAAGGAACCACCTCTGTCTAGCGTGAATAATATCTTTGTATTGCCATTTGAATGGACCGTATGGGTGGCGATGGTGCTTTTTGTTACCTTATCTTGCATATCACTATATTTAACCAATAATTTTGAAGAAAAATATCTGGATAAAACAGAGGTTTACATAATTTAAATAATCTGCAATTTAAAGAACATAATTATAATAAAATTAAATATAATTGATTTCAAAAAACTATCATTATGAAAAAATGATCACTTAAGTTGAATAATAATTGATTATGAGTAAATAGATTGATTTTATTGTAACTAATGAAATTATTTTACTTGAACTCTTTGAAAATTACTTTCTCTTTATTATTGTAATAAAGAAAAATATTAATATTTAAATACATAAAATATTAATAAGGCTTTTTTGGAGTAAATGTAACAGGAATTTCATTTAATGACAAAGAAAAGTAATTTTATAAAAAAAAATTAAAAAGTTTTTTTAAGTAAAAATAATAAAAATTATAAACATTTTTTAATAGATAAGGGAAACTTGTATCTTTTGCGAAAATTCTGAAGAAACCAAAAGTGCCGGTTATTTAGGAGAAGTATGCTTAGTGGCGGTTGGAGCAATAGCTCAGCAAGGTAGTGTTCTGGAACCACGATCCACAGCAGGTGATTTTAGTAAGTGTTGTATGGATAAATCAATAATATGTAAAGTTTCAACACTTTTTTACAGGAAGAATCACAACATTGATGTTGTTTTTCATTTTGATGTTCTTGTATGTTTCATATTCGGCAAATATAGTTGCTTTACTTCAATCACAGTCTAATAGCATTAAAACACTTTCTGATTTATTGCATTCAAAATTAACATTGGGAGCTGATGATACTATCTACAATCGGTATTATTTTCCTGTATGTATTTAATTTAATGTAATGTCCTGTAATATAATTAGCTGTATGTGTGTATTTGCTGTATGTATGTATTTCCTGTATGTATGATTTATTGAGCCAATATTTATTAAAAATTAAAGAGCATCAAAATAACTTTAGGAGCAAATTAACAAAATAGGAATTATTAAGATATTTATTCGTCAAAATTTTACACAAACTACATAAGAACATATTTTTTTATCTAAAAAAAAGGAGTTGCTTTTAATTCACCAATTTATACACAAAGTAAAAATACATGCACATATTTAAAAAAAGTCAACATAAAAGAAAAATATGTCAAATTTAAAAATATAATTGGATCATATAATATTTGATGAAAATTTCAATGAAAGACTGCGTACTAATTATAAGTGTAAATATAATTTTTTTCAGTCATACACTGATTCTGTAAGGCGAGGGATATGGAATCAAAAAATGTCCCCAAGAGGAGCAGATCCTCATTTTTATCCGCTCGAAGAAGGCGTTAAACGAATGCAAAAAGTAATCTGAGATACTATTGCAATATGAATTGCTATTGAATAAAAGTTTCAAATGTTGAAAAATTAATTGCAGGAATTATTTGCATTCCACATAGAAAGAGGTGTAGGTTATAAATTTATAAATGATCTTTTTACTGAAGACGAAAAATGTGGTTTGAATGAAGTACTATTTTTGGATCCAATATATCCATGGTTTTCTATACGTAAAAATTCATCATTTAGGAAGATGTTTAAAATTGGGTAACTAATAAAGTTATTTTTTAATATTTTGATTTTGAAAAACATCTTATAATTTTTACACATATACTTAGTATGCGAAGAATTCATGAAACTGGTCTCCAAGTAAGAGAAAACTTAAGATTCTACATAAATAAACCGATGTGTACTTCAAAAGGAACTTTTGTCAGCGTGGGTCTTGTAGATATTAGACCAGCACTGATTTGGATAGGAGGTGGATGTTTCCTTGCTGTAATTATTTTTCTAATAGAAATTATTAGTAAGATCAAATTGAGTAAAATATCAGAAATATCTTATAAAAATAGTGTAAAAAAATAATAAATTTTACCAATCATTTTTAAAATATACACAATGGAATAATTTCCATATTTAGTTAATGTACACAAGTGCATCTTTTAATAAATATTTAGTATCAATGTTAAATTTCAAGCAACTAATACATAAAGAGAATAAAAATAAAACATATCACATATTTTACTAATTTATAGAAAATATTATTTACATCGTAGAAAATTCACATCCGTCTTTGATTGTTACATAATAATTTAGATACATTAATTGTATTATTTTTTATGAGTCTTAGTGGTTTTACTAGATGTTTGCATTAAAATATATATAATAAATTGATTTCTCATTTCCAATCATGAAATGGTAAATTAAAAATAAAACTATTACAATAAATTTATGCGTTTCATAAACAAGCGTTTTACTAATATTGTATTTATTTTTATACAAAATAATTTGATTTGCTCAATTTTTATAGATTAATTTATCCAAAATTAAATCATTTAGATTAAGGTTAGCAAGCGGAAAATATTTAATTAAAAAATTATTTATTTGTATTGATTGATTAAAATAATCAAATCATTATGACATCCCTTTTCAACAGCATAATCTAATGGGGATTTACCATCTATATTTTGCTTTTGAAGCATCTTTTTCATCATATCATGACTGATCTTTGATTCGTTTATTAAATATTCTAAAGCATTATTATTTTGGTTAATTGCCGCCAAATGGAAAATATTTTGATTATAATGATCTTCAATTGATAGAGTATCTTCTAAATAATTCAATTCACGATATAAATTGAGTAAAACCATCAAATCATTATGAAATCCTTTTTCTGCAAAACAATGCAAAGGAGTTTTACCATCGATGTTTTTCTTGCGAAGAAAATACTTTAACAAGTCTGACTTTATTATTGATTGACTAATTATCATAGTCAAAGCATAATTATTGAATACTGCTAAGTGGAGTATGTTTTGATTTTTATTATCTTCAATCAATAATGTATTTTCCAACAAATTCAAATTTTCATATAAATTTATCAACTTCTTAAAGTCATTAAGAAACCCTTTTTCTACAACACAATGCAATGGAGTTTTACCATGAACGTTTTTCTTTTGAAGCATATTTTCTAACATTTTTTGATGAATTTCAAATTGGTTTATTAAGAAATTAATAGCATCGCTGTTTTGATGAATCACAGCTAAATGGAATATGTTTTGATTGTCATTGTCTTCAATTAATAGAGCATCTTCTAAAAAGTTTATATCTTTATAAACATTGAATAAAATTTTCAAATCGTTGGGAAATCCTTTTTCTGCAGCATAAAGTAAAGGAGTTTTACCATCTTTGTTTTTGCTCAAAAGGAAATGTTTCAACATATCTGAATTAATTATCGATTGACTTATTATCACATTCAAAATATGGCCATTTGGATTGTTTGTTGCCAAGTGGAGAATATTTTGATTTTCACTGTCTTCAATCAACAAAGTACTCTCCAACAAACTCATACCTAAATATAAATTTATCAAAATCTTCAAAACATTACAAAATCCTTTTTCTATAACACAATGCAGTGGAGTTTTGCCATTTATATTTTTTTTTTGAAGCAATTTTTCAAAAACACCATGATAAGTTTTTAATTGGTTTATCAAGTATTCCATAGTGTTGCCGTCCTGATTAATTGCCGCCAAATGTAAAATATTTTGATTATCATTGTCTTCTATTAATAGAACGTCTTCTAAAAAGTACACATCTTTATATAAATTTAATAAAGTCCCAAAATCATTATAATATCCTTTTTCTGCAACACAATGCAAAGGAGTTTTACCATCTTTGTTTTTCTGGTGAAGGAAACATTTTAACATATCAGAATTTATTATGGATTGACTTATTATCACATTCAAAATATGGCCATTAGGATTCATTGTTGCTAAGTGGAGAATGTTTTGATTTTCATTATCCTCAATCGACAGAGTACGCTCCAATAAATTATTTTTTTCATATAGATCGATCAAAATTTTTAAATCTTCATGAAATCCTTTTTCAACGACACATTGTAATGGAGTTTTACCATAAATGTTTTTCTTTTGGAGCATATTTTTAAACATATTCTCATCAACTTTCAATTGATTTATTAAATATTGTAAAATGTTATCATTCTGATTAATTGCAGCCAAATGAAAAATATTTTGATTTTCACTGTCTTCAACTAATAAAGTACTTTTCAACAAATTGCTATTTTTATACAGATTAATTAATATCTTTAAATCATTAAGAAATCCTTTTTCAGCAACATAATGTAATGGAATTTTATCATTAATATCTTTTTTAAGAAGAAGATCCTTCAATATATCTGATTGTGAGTAAATCTTCATTTGATTTATCAATACTTCCAACATATTACCATTTAGATTGGTGGCTGCCAAATGAAATATATTTTGCTTATTATTGTCCTCGATCGTCAAAATATTTTCATAAAAACAAATTTCTATATACAAATTTATTAAAATTTTTAAACAATTATAATATCCATTTTCAGCAGCACAATGTAATGGAGTTTTGCCATTTATATTTTTTTTAAGAAGTAAATCTTTCAACATATTTGAATCAATTTTTATTTCTTCTAATAAAACACTTAGAATATAACTGTTTGGATTTGTAATTGCCAAGTGGAAAATATTTTCTTTATCATAGTTTTCAATCAAAAAAATATTTTTTGTAAAATTAGATTCTTGATACAAATTTATTATTTTTTTCAAAGTATCAAAATTTCCTCTTTCGATAGCACAATGTAAAGGAATTTCACCATATATATTTTTAGAAAGAAGAAAATCTTTCAACATGTTAGAGTCAAGATTCATTTGATTTAATATTTTCAAAACATGGTCATTAGGATTCATTGCCGCTAAATGGAAAATATTTTGATTATCATCATCTTGCAGCAATAAAATATCATTTAATAAATTCATATTTTGATAGGCATTGGCTAAAATTTTCACATCGTTAAGTGAACCCTCTTCAAGAGCACAATGAAAAGGAGTTTTTCCATCTATATTTTGTTTTCGAAGCATCTTTTTCAAAATGTCGTGTTTGATTTTTAAATGGTTCATCAAATATTCTATAGCATTATTGTATTGATTAAGTGCTGCCAAATGGAAAATATTTTGATAATTATTATCTTCAATTGATAGTGCATTTTCTAAATTATCCATTTCATGATACAAATTTAATAAAATGATCAAATCATTGTGTAATCCCTTTTCTGCAGCGCAATGCAAAGGAGTTTTGCCGTAAATATTTCTCTTGTTAAGGAAATATTTTAACATGTCTGAATTTATTACTGATTGATTTATTATCACATTCAAGATATAACTATTGGGATTCATTGCTGCTAAGTGGAGTATATTTTGACTGTCATTATCTTCAATAGTTAAAGCACTTTCTAACAAATTCATTCCTTTATATATATTTATTAAGATTGTTACATCATTAACATACCCGTTTTCAACAGCACAATGCAGCGGGGTTTTGCTATCGACATTTTTCTTCAGAAGAATTTTTTTTAACATACCTGTATTGGTTTTAAATACTTTTATAATATGTTCAAAAATGTAACCATTTGGATTAAAAAACTTCAAAGGGAATTCGTGCTGATCATAAAAATCATTGTTTGTTACACTAGTCTTGAATAAGGTTTTTGTTTTTGTGATTCGAATTATATTTTTGATGTCAATATTCATCATATCAAATAGATACCGTAAATCAATTTTTGCACATAAATAAGTATCATCAATGTCAAAAGAATTTTCATATAAACACATTTTTTGAAGAAAGTTTATAAAGTCCTTCTTTACTTCTTCCTTGTTTTTCAATTGCTCTACAAAAATTTCCAAACCTAAAATACAATAATTAATAACTGCTAAATGTAATATATTTTGGTCATTGTTATCTTCAATTGTCAATATTCTTTCCATTATTTTTATTTCATGGCACATGTCGATTAATGTTTTTGATAAATTTTGATATTTATATTCAACAACTAAATGCAAAGGAGTTTTGCCATCAATATTTTTCATACATAATAGTTCTACTGTATTAGTATAAGTTTTCAATCGATTTAGTAAATATTCAAAAACGTCATTGTTTTGATTAATTCCTGCCAAATGAAATATATTTTGATTTTTGCAATCAGAAACTTTTAATGCACATTCCAAAATTTTGATTTCACTATATAAATCAATCAGAATAGTTAGATTTTTCTTGCAATTTTTCTCAGCAGCACATAGCAAAGGAGTTTTTCCATCCACATTTTTCTTGTTAAGTAAATCCAATATGTTTATTGCATCAGTATGTAATTCATTTATCATATATTCTAATACTCCATTATTCCGATTGACCCCAGCTAAATGGAATATATTTTGATTATTGTAATCTTCAGTTTTTAATGCATTTTCCATTATTTCCTTTTTGATATATATTTCAATTAGAGCCTTTAAATCATCCATGCAACAGTTTTCAACAATGTAAAGCAAAGGAATTTTTCCTTCAAAATTTTTCTTACTAAATAATTCCACTATATTGATTTCAGCGTTTAATTTGCTTCTTAAATAATCAAAAATGCTATCCATTTCATTAATCCTTTCTGAGTGAAATATATTTTGATTGTAATTATCCTCTACATTTAATAAACTTTCTATTATTCCCATTTTACAAGATAAATCGATCAAAAAATATGCGTTTTCTTTCCAGCCGTTATCAATTGTATAATGGAAAAGAGTTTGGCCCTCTATATTTTGCTTATGGAGCAATTCTGTAAATAAGACTGTATTAGTACTCAATTTTTCTATTGTATTTATGAAAATATGAGAATTGTGGTAGTCAACCGATAATGAAAAAAAATTTATTAAATTAAGATTCTGTTCTTGTATGAAATTTTCAAAATAATTATCAAATAGTTGAATAAAACTAGACGAAGAGTAAATTGAAATGTTTTGTAAAACTGTTTCACCATTCAAATCTTTATTTTGATAAAGCATTTTTTTAATTTCTGGATAACTATTTAAAACTTGTAACAGATATTTCAATATTAAATAACATTCATTAGAGGCAGTAAAATATAAAATATTTTTATTGTAATTGTTCTTAATTTTTAATGCACTTTCTATAATTTTTAAATTTTCATATGTATTAATTAGAAATTGGAAATTGTCAGTTGTTAAACATACTTTAGCAGATATATGCAAAGGAATTTCTCCATTTACATCTTTTTTTTCAAGAAGATTTGATAAATGTTTTTCATTTTTTATTTGCAAAATAAAATATTTCACCAATGAAATTTCTTGATTTTGTACTAAATGATGAATTAAATTTTGACCATATTCATCATTTGTTAAATAAGCATGCTCAAATACATTAAACTTTTGATATATTTTGACAAAATTTATTATATTATGTTCTCTATTCATATCTAAAACGCAATGCAAAGGCGTAAAGCCTTTTGAATTTTGCTTCAAAAGAAGCATCTTCGTTAAATTTGGAATATTTTTAAAGCAGTCTACCAAGTCTTCTATTATATTTATTACATAATTTTTATTACAAGCGGCAAAGTGAAAAATATTGTTATTATTATAGTCCTCAACAATTAATGCCTCTTCTAATATTTTTAATTTACTGTATAATTCTGTAAATTCTTTTATTCTACAACGGCAAAATTTAGTGAAAATGTGTAAAGGTATTTGACCATAAAAATTTCTTTTTTGAAGAAATATTTTCAATAAATTATTGTCAATATTTGAACACTCGATGAAACTTTTTATATTATCTGGAATGCCATTTGTAGCTGCTAAATGAAATATTTCTTGATTATTGCTATCCTCAAGATATTTCTTATTTTCAAATATTTTATTCTGATACATATCCAATAATTTTAAAAAACTACCGAAATTTCCTGTCTTAGTAAGACAATGCAAGGGTGTCTCTCCAAAAATATTTTTTTTCAGAAGTAGTTTTGCTATAGTTTCATAACTGATTTCACATTGATCGATTAAATATTGCAAATAGTTTTCAATACCATGATTTACTTTATGAAATATGTTTTGATGAAGATTATCTTCGGCGATTAACACTTCTTCAAGTATTTTTATTTCGTGTAATATATTGAAAAAATATAACGCGTTATAGAATCGATTTTCATTAACAGCACAATTTAAAGGTATATCACCAACATAATTTTTCATTTTGAGCAGAATCTTTAAAATATCTGTGTTTTCTTTAAAATAATTCAACAAATATAATAAAACTAGTCCATCACGATTGGTTGCTGCTAAGTGAAATATATTAATATTATATTCATTTTCAATAATCAGTGTTTTTATTGAATAATTATGTTCACTAACAATAAGTAAATCAATAAATAATTTGATTTTTATTGCATTAGTATTTTCTGCAGCATAATGAAATACTGTTTTTCCTTCAATATTTCTGCAATTGAACAATAGCTCAAAAATGATAGGGTACATTTCAATATAATTCAGAAAATAATCTAAAATTTCAACACTTAGATTAATAATTGCAATATCAAGAGTAGCGCAACGAAGAAAATTGAATTCAGCAATCAATAAATCTTCTAACATGTTCATTTCAACTAAGACATTGAACAGAGTTTTTATATTTTTCATAGAATCCGAACGAAAAGTTATGTATAATGGAGTACGATTATTTTTATTAACCTTCTCAAGAATCATTTTAAGCTTATCAGGATTGTTTTTCAGCTTATTTAAAACTAGCATCATAATGTTTTCTTCAATATCATCATGATTAATGCCACATATTATATGTAAAACAGTGTTATTTTTTTTGTCAATAAAAAACAAATCTATTTCGTTTTGTATCAAAAATTCAGCAATATTGACAAATTTTTTCTCCAATACGAAATGTAGCAAATATCCAAAAGAGTTTTGAAATATGTTTCCAGTACTGTATTTATCTTTTTTCATAGTAATATTCTCGATCATCATACTTTCAATAAAATTTAAAATATTTGTATTATTTTCATTCTGAATTGTCATTAGAAATAATATTATAATATGTGCTTTTGATTCAATATTTTTTCCATAAATAAGATCAAAAAACCAACTTGCCGCAAAATATTCAGCATACGTTCTATGAAGAAAGTCAGGTTTACCATCTATAATTTGATTAACGATGCCAGTTTTGTCGCCGAACTTTTCTATTTCTGTTTTATATTCACATAATTCGATTTCTTCTTGTGGTGTGAAAAATGCATTTACAATCTCCCCAAAGAGACTATTTATTGCTAATAATTTATTTTTTTTAACAAATTCTTTAAAGATTATATTGGAGTTATGTTTCCCTGCTTCTTGAATTAAATTTAAATTGCACTTATCCTGACAATATATTTGATAACATTTGGTTTCAATAAATTTTGTGTATAAAACTGCCAAATTTAATGTTGAAGAATATATTTGACGAATATCATTATGAAAACTAACCGTTTTGCAGGTTGATTCATTTAAGTTTTTGAAGATATCTTTGAATACTTCTGCAACCATTACTGTATGCAAAGGACTACCAAAAAAATCCATTTTTCCGATGTTTGTAATTTGACTAAATACAGACATTATTTTACTACAAAAAAATTCAAAATATTTTTCATTGAATTCTGATTCCAAATAACTTTTCCAATATTGTCTCAGATATTCAAGGTGATCTTGTCTTGTGAATGGTTCTAAAAAGAATTTTGACGTTTTCAAAGTGGATGCAATTTTTTCCAATATCAAATCATAAGGTCTAGTATTAAGCCAGATTTTTTTCATTTTGATATCCTGTTGCATAATTTTAATGATACTATTAATTGATTCTGTATAACTAGGACTAATTTCATCTATGCTATCAAAAAAAACAACAACTTTCCTCTCTTGGAGACAATGTTCAAATATTTTTTTATCAAATTCTGTTTCTAAGTTAAAAGCTTTTATCAAAAATCTTTTAACAGTATCAATATTATTTTTGCCTTCATTTTTCTTTATTTCATTCAATTCGTTTGACAAAGTTTGCAAGTCAACTTTATAAACCCACAAAGCAGGATTGTATTCTTTAATTTTCCTACAAATGTGATTGAATACTGTAGATTTTCCCATTCCAGCATCAGAAGCAATTAAAACAGTTTTACTTTTCAAAATATTATTACATAATTGATTTTCCAAACTTGAATAGTCCAATTTTGAAGAAGAGTCTTTATTAGTCCTCAGAAAAATAATTTCATCGCTTCTTTTTCGAAACATATATATTGTTTTTTTAATGTTTTCATAACATAATTGATTGAATATAGTGAATTCCATTTCAGTTGCTTCATTACCAATTTGATCTACTATATGTAGGTTTTCTTCAGGAATATAAAAGTCTTTTTCTTCAATTCCACTTACTAATATTATATTATCTTCGAATTCAAATTCATGATAGAATTTTCGATTAAAATAATGATTTTCAGGCATAAAATATTTCTTTCCAACTATGATAGTTTCATTATTAATAATTTTTAATAATAATTTTTCATCAATCAAATTTAATGATTTTTCACTCACCAGCTCACGTAAGTGAATATTCTCGTCTTGAAATCGTATTTTCTTACTTAAGAATTGTTCTTGGGAAGAAGATGGAAAATCAATGAGGAAATTACCAACATCACATTTTTGTTCAAATTGATTATTTGGGAAAAACATCTCCCAAAACATGTCAACTAACAAATTTTCTTTTTGTGCGACCAGGATTACTTTTTTTTCACATTGAATATGCAAAACATCAAATAACTCAACACACAAAGATTCTAATTTATTTTCATTTTCATCGCATACTTTTTCTAGATCACATTCAATTATCAAAAGGTGGCTAAGCAACGGAGATTGAAAAACTTTAATCACAATATTCATCGAAGATTCGAGTAATTCACTCAAGCGTATGTGAATAACATTATTTTCTTTTTCATTAAAAAGTTTCTTTAAACATTGATAAAGTTTCATAGAAGTTATAATAATACAGTTACTGACAAGATGAAAGATTTTCTTTTCAGACTTCAAAAAATCCTCAATACTTAAAATCAACTTATTATCGTTAAATTCAATCTTAAACTTTTCTATCTTTCTTTCATATTCTGTAGTTGGACCTTTTAATCTTTCATCTTCGAACTTTTTTATAGTTTTAGCGAAAAATTCTTTTGCATCTTTAGATGAAATAAACCGATCATCTTTACATCGAGTCATAGTAGAAGACTCTCCTTGCATCCAATTTATCATTTCTGTTGTAAAATATGCGTTTATTAAATCAGTATCAAATAGGTGATATTCTTTATCGAAACAATTTTGAATAATTTTACCTAATTGGTTTTCATTCGGTTGATTTACAGCAAATATACATTTGCTTGAAAACTCTTTTATGCTATTATCTATGTTAATTTCAGCACATGGCCATATCTGTACTTTATGAGTTTCTATTAAGCCAAAATCATAGCATAAATCAAGTGAAATTTGACTATCTTTGATAAGTTTGTTGAGGTTTTTAATTTCAAATCCTTTGAGTTTTATTTCATTTTCAAAATTATCTTTAAATACTCTCAACCCTTTTAAGTCTTTATTTGATAGTGTATTTGGATTTTCTTTTTCTTCAATCATATGTTCATAATTCCAATTTAGAAATTCGTCTCGAAACATTTTTGAATTAATATCAATTACATGTTTTGCCAACAAAACATGGAATTCTTTGAAAACGTTATCATTTATATCTATTAATTTAATTTCAAACAAACATTCACATAGTTTTTTTGATAGTATTTTAAGATTAAATTCACCTAGTTTTTTACGATCATCTAGCTTTTCACCGCTTATATTAATATCTCCCCTGTTCCATCGTTGTTCTTTGAATTTGGTTAATTTTCCAAAACCTTCAGACAGTTTAAATCTCATATCGCGATTTTCGTGAATTGTATTTAAATCTAATTTCTTTTCCTTCAATAAACCATTTAACACGTTTCTAAATTTTTCAAGTCCAACAGAATCATTATTTTCACCATTTACAAATTCTTTTTTAAAGATTTTATTTTTGACATCAATAACTTCTTTTGCCAGTAGCTGATGACAATTTTTAAAAAGTACATCATTATGTGATATCGTTTTTTTGTCTAACAAGAGTTTTAGTAATTTTTCAGCTATTCTTATATAACTATATTCAATAATCATAGGTTTTAATAGAGGTAAAATGAGATCTGATTTAAATCGATAAAATTCTCCGTATTTATCTATTTTACATAAATGCAATATGCTTTTATCTATTTCATCGACTTTTTCAATAATATTTTTAATACACTTCAAATCATTCCAATTTATGGATGCATTATTAGGAAATTTTCCAAATAAATCAAAACCTGAATTAGTATATAAGATAACATATTCTATTATCCCATCACTGAATAAGCCTTCATTTTTTGCTTCTATAAAAGAAAAGTAGTATTTTATCAATCCAAAATTAACATCATGAATTGTCAAGATGTCATTAATTTTAATCTTCTCTGTTGCTTTCATTTTATGTTTGACTTGTATCAGACAGTACTGAGAATTGTTATGTTTTGTATCAGATTTTTCGTTATATTTTAAAACTATATCGTCAAATTTTTTTGCTTCTACTATTTCTGCACCAATTTTAAAATCAAAATCCAACGAAAGCCCTCTGTACAAAAACAACATTAGCAACTTAACTTGGTACATATTCCCATGAAATCCACCCATTCGTTGCTTCTCCGACGAATCAACGATATCTTTTGACTGTATTTCTTTCTCCATGTTATCGATATTTGAATTAGTGGCAGTCATTGTAGCAACACGAATTATTTTTCTTAATTTATTTTTTAGGTAATGTAGTCAGTCATTTGCCATTTGTTGCTATACGAAGACCTGTATAAGAAAATTTATTACAGGTTTGTTGATTTGGTGGATGATTTGAAGAGTAAAATTTTTATATGAGATTTAGGCCAGGCAGAGATAGGCTAGTTGAGTACATAAAAATGAATAAAAGTTCTCGCTTATTATTCTAGCATTCAATGAAAATATCAATTCATAAAATTTTAATTATCAATACAAAATCTAATTACAACTTTTGATTATTGTGCGAAAATTTGTAAATATGTAAAATCACACCGCCATATTGCACAGACTAAACATTCATTAAAAGCATGCCGCCTTTGAGCAGCTTTCGGCCAACAAGAACTGTCAATTTATTAAAATGCCTCGTTCAGACTCAAAACGCGATGCAAAATCCCCGCATAAAATAATTCAAAGCGATCAAAAAGCCAAGCGATCGTTTCGCATACAATCTTAAATATTCCATTCAAACTTACATTGATATTTAATCCAGTCGGTAAACTGCCGGCCACGCCGCACGGTCACGAGAATGACATCATGTTGTTATGGCGGGAGTGGGGAGTCCAGTTATATATAGATGATTCGGAAATGTTCGCTCGTCCGCACGAAAAATGATAAGGCATTTCCGCAAGTAGCGATGATGGTTGAATCATAATGTGATCGTTTTTGAAATTTTGTCGTCGTTCGGAAAATTATATTTTGTAATAAGCGTTAAAAGTAAGTCTTTTTTATTTGAAAATAAGTTTTATGTATTGATATTTTTAAATAAGTGATAATAAGATGACGCATATTTATGACATATTTTCGTTAAATTGAAGAAAGCAATTAAATGGAAAATATTTATTTTCTCAATGGGAGACATCTATACAAATAAAATAATATTTTTTGAAAATAATTGGTTAGTTCCTGTTGCAGGTGTAGTTATGAGCTATGTTATCTGTTTAATTTGAAAAATATATTATTTATTTCAAATTTTTTTATGATTTCCAATTAGTTAATAATTAACTTCATTAATTCGTATCTATTTTTTTTATACGTTGTTAATTATATTTCATGCGTAAATATTATTTTAAATATATATGTTTTTAATTTGAAACCAGTTATTGCATATTAGATATATGAATAAAATTCGAAATCGAATAATTAAAAAAAAAATTTGGTATTATTAGCGCCACACCTTGACATCAGTTCATACTATATTGCTGAAAGTTTTTCGCAGCCTGTTGAATGTTTTGAAACATGTTTTTTAAGTTTATATTGATAAAATCCGAGTAATCCTGAAACTTTTTTTCAAAAGTTTGAATGCATATGATGAATTAGAAATAATAAATTTTTAATCAATTTGTCTTGCCAGTCCAGTCCAATCATTGCTCTATAATCAGGCATGTGCAAAAGGTGGCCAGCAACGGGAACAACGGGCGCAATTTTAAGATGAAAAAAATCCAGTATTTGGAGTCGAAGATCAATCGAAAAAATAAAATATATATTATACATTTATTTTATTGCATTTCAATATTATACATTAATTGTTGATAATTTTCGAAATAATTATCGATCACATGTATACGATTTTCACTTATCAGGTCAGTTCGCCAAAGGTCAAGTCGTCAAAGTCGATTTACCGGGCGCCAACCCATCAGGCGTTAGCCTATCAGGGGTCAACCTGTTAGGGATCAACCCGATAGGGGTCAAACCATCAGAGGTTAACCCGTCAGGAGTCGACTTATCAGGGGTTAACCTGTTAAGGGTCAATCCGTCAGGGGAGGTTCACCCAACAGGGATCAAACCAACAGTTTTCAACTCATCAGGGGTCAAATTATCACGGGTCAACCCATCAGGGGTCAACTCATCAGGGATCAAACCAACAGGGGTCAACCTGTCAAGGGTCAATCCGCCAGGGAAACCCGTCAGAGGTTAACCCGACAGGGATCAAACTAACAGGGGTCAACCTGTCAAGGGTCAAACCGTCAAGGGTCAACCCGATAGAGGTCAACCAAATTGGGCTCAAGCTGACAGGGCTCAAACCATCAGAGGTTAACCCGTTAAGGTTCAACCCATCAGGGGTCAAACCGACAGGGGTCAAACCATCAGTGGTCAACCCATCAGGGAATACTCATCAGAGATCAACATTTCAGAGGCCAACCCAAAAGGGATCAAACCGACAGGGGTCACACCGTTAGGGCTTAAACCGTCAGGGTTCAAACCGTCGGGAACAACCCGTCAGGGGTCAATCTATCAGAGACCAGCCTGTTAATCATATCAAGCTGTTTGAATACAGAATGGCAGAACAACGTCTGCCATTTGCTTGTCATCGGCTATCTTCGCAAAAAATTTTCATGTGTTAATATTCACTATAAGACCGGGTCTCATTTTCGAGAGATTACCGTACTTAAATTAATCATAAATCCAGTGCTTTTTAAAAAAAAAAAAACAGTCGCCGGAATGCACTTCAAAAAAAAGGTGCCAGAACGCACTTTTTTCAAGCCTTTTGATTTCAATATTTTATGAGACCTATGATACCCCTATATTCAAAAGAGATTAACAGTCAATGGCTTCCGAGAAAAAAATCAAAAATTTTGAAATAAAGAAGAAAATAAAATTTTGCAAACATTTATTAAAATTTCGAGTTAAAAGGTGCCGGAACGCCGTCCCGCCGCGTTACAAAGTAAAAAAAGCCCTGCATAAATCTATCCATATTTACAAAACTCATCTCCGCATACAAACCGAACACGAATACCAAACCCGACTCTATCCTTCGACAAGAAAACGACTGGCCTTAAACGCGAATTTCATCCGAACAACCGATTTGCGAAAACCGCCAATCCCCAAACAAACGATCGGTGCAAGCGCACCGGACACTTCCCGCGTCCGGCGCACCCGAAAAAGCTCGACCCGACAAAAAAGCGCACACACCTTTGCGCCACGAACCGCACGCGTCCCTCAACACCGTGCAACAGTCGACTGCGAATCTCGCGGGCGTGCGGACGTGCGCGCGCCCGCCATGGCCGAGGACGCGCCCGGCGCCAACAAGGCGCGCTCCATGTCCATATGCGGCTCCGGCTCCTCCAGCATGGAGGCCATCGCCGGGGGCGCAGCGCCCCGCCGCCGCCGCCCCGCCGCCCGCTCGCAGTCGGCCCGCGCCCCCGCCGGGCGCCCCTCGCGCCGCCGCCCCCAGCCCTCGCCCCTCGGCGCCACCGCCCCCGCCAGGTACAGCTCCGAGCCGCGGCTCTCCGAAGCGGAGACTCCGCCCCCCGTCAGGAGACAGGGCTCCGCCAGGCGGAGGCCCCACAACGCGACCATGCCCCATTCGCCGGCGCACAGGCGCTCCAACGCCTTCCTCGACGTGCCCAAGCAGCAGGAGATGGAGCCCGACGAGGACTCGTACAGGCTGAGGACTTTCAATGTCACGAACAAAGGAGGTATTTCTTTCCCGCGCGGAGCTTTTTGCGCTGAGGTGGAGCTTTTCGACGCTCGCGATCGCCGTGTCGTTCCGGGGGATTTCGAATTTGGCGCGTTTTGGCCATAGACAACGGCCGCTCCCGTCGATAATGTCGTGCGTTCGACGTGCGTGAAACGTAATGATTATATATTATATCAGTACGCTATTGTTCAATTTTGTCACATATAAAAAATAATTCAATTTTAGGATTTTTTAAAATATTTTATAGAGATAGAGTATTATATTTTAAATAAATTTTATTGTTTGTTTTTGACTTCGTACAACTAATTTGTCAACTTCGTCTGAATTTCAACGAGGTTATACTTTGTGTACGAGGATAAACAAAGGAAAGTCCGCTTCCGACTTTACAAAGTCGGGAAAATTGTTTTTCCTATCTGAAAACTTTTCGATTAGGCTTTAAAACGTGGGCTAGAACCCCGTTTTATCGTTGCAAAATAAATACGAGACCTGAAACGAACCCGAAACCATAAAATTAAGTTTACCTTACGACTTTCACGTAACCTTATTCAATACACTAGCCTACTTTGTTACGTAAATAAAATTGCGAAACATGCAAATTCCAACGTAAAAATTTGAAACAATAAATATCACATCCGAAGAAGCGGAAAAACTGCGCACTTTTCCCAAAACTACATAATTTCCATCACAACGGGGTACGTTATCTCAGAATAGCGAAGACGACGAACTTTCCCGCTGAGGGGACCGTTTTGAATCAGGGCAGGCAACATTGACGCACAGAAGCTCGTTCGTGCGGAAACTGTTGACAAAGTCGAACCACTTTGTCTCGAACAGGACCTCGAGTGGGTTAACGAAGCCAATAAACGTCGCGTTAAAGAGCCGGATCTTAAGAACTGTATCTTTTTTCGGTAATTATCATAATTATGATGTGTCTTTCAGTCTATTGTCCGCTGAAGTTTCATTTTACTATTGATCTTTTTGTTATAAGTTTTTATATATATTTTTCAGTAAATATATAAAATTTATTTTATTTGATTAAAATATGCTTTGAGTATGTATTCGATGAAAGGTTTCATACATTTTTTTTTTGAGTTTTGCCTTTGTAAAAATTTTTAATAGTTTATTTTTTATCGTTTGATAAAAAACATGGAATTTTAATGGTGATTCAAATCAGATTTGAAAGAAATCAACTCTTCATTTATAAAAGCTTAATACATAAACCATCCAATGAGAAAATCCAACCCGATCACGATACAAATTCAAATCGATTTTCAATACACAAAACCGCATCCTTATAAAGACAATACTACCCTCACATCTTAACACATCCATTACCGATTTAATTTAAAAAATAATATAAAAAATGCACATCTCAAACGCTCCACAGCCGTCATTCGAATGTTGCAATGCGTTCGCGTTTTATTTCTAAATCCGTCCATGTTCTTCTGATCGCTTTGTTTTTGTTGCGGGAAATCTATTTCGGTACGACGCTCAGCGCGCCTATTTTCTCGACTCGTGATTATTTTTAATTCTTGTGTATCGTCAACACTGTGCATACGTAACATAATTTCAATGTGAAACTTCTTTAGAAGTGCCCGAAGAATGCCTTGAAAGAGGCTGAAAATCGACTGACTTTACACGTACTAGATAAGATCACCAAATGGAAATTTATACGAAAAATATTTTTTTAGTACTAAAATAAAAAAATATAGAACATCATTTAAAAAAATAAGTGACTTGTCTAAACGTCTACGCGTTTGACGATCGTTCGAACACGTGTCGGAAAACTTGTTGCGCTTTCCTTCGCGGAAAAACTGAGTTTCGAGAGTTTGTTTTGTAGCTTTTCCGGCGTATACAACGTCTGGGAGGATCTTCGAGTTTGTCGCGCGATGTGCGTCAATAAATTAACTTGTTGTTGTGCGAAAATAGAAGTTTTCTCGATGTGGATACGTGCAGGAAAAAAATATGTATTCGGGCCCCTAGACGCGTTATATAAACAATAGATGTGCGACGAAAAGTCCGTTGATGTTTCTACAATAAAATATTTTTGTGTCGAGTCGTGTTTTTTGATATATGTGAACGATTTTATCCAACTTGAAGAAAATCGCTTGATTTTTTATATTATAATTTCTTCCAATCATAACCTAATTTTCATTGAAATTAAAAAAAAATATTGCACCTAGAATAAATAATGATACACAATTACAAAATGAGATCCAATAAAAAATCAAATCATAAAAATATTAAGGAAAACATCGGAAAACTCTACATTGTCGAAAGCGACAATTTTCCGACGTAAGCGGCCAACTGGCAATAGATCGAACGTCTAGTCTCTCTCTGCTTTTGTCACAACACTCCAAAGTGCAAAATCACAGCCGAAAAAACTTTCGGAAAAACCAGAGCGAGTTTTCCTCGCGATCTTTTGTTTGCGTGCGATTTTCCGCAATATTTCTATCGCGATTTTATAAATATAACGATTTGTCGTATTCACCGACACGAACCGCTTTATTTGCTTATTTGTTTTCGTGCCGTTTTTGTATCGGCGCGCATAAATTTTCCAAGGCTTCCATTTCGAAGGACTGTGTTTGGGTTTTTTCAATTTGTACGGAAAAGTGTTGCAAAATTGTGTAGTGTGAAGAAAAAATATCGTTCTAATGAAAAATTATTTCCAATTAGTTGGTGTGGCATATTATTAATTTATTGTTTTAGTAATACATTACTAAAGCAAATATATTTTCATAACAGTATATTTCGATTTATATTTTACTATGAAATTGTATACAATATGAAAAAAATATATATATCGAAAATATAGAAATCATTTACGATTACAATCATCGGCAAATTCTGCTCGGTATTATTGCGACTCCTAAATTCAATATGTATCGTATTTCTCTTTTTCAAAAAGACGTGATAAAATACAAGATATATATTTAAATATAAAAATACAAAAAAAAAAACGAAATCTTAAAATGAAAATAAATATTACAAGATATTATTCATTGTTGTCCGAAAATGTTCACTAGGATATATATTTTTTTTAAATTCAATATATTATACATATATTATATTTTTTAATTATCAAATGATAAAATAATTGTTATACGTTAATTATATTATATTTAATATTATATTTACCTATTGTTTCATACACATTTTCACTTTGAAAAGATAACAGCGCTAATAGGCGCCTAGTGTAAACTTACCTTTAGAACAAGATACGTTCACACTTTAACCACTTGGAACTGCCCATTTTTCGTACATATTCTACGTAACATTCCATCGGGAAAGGCATTGTCGAAAGTCTTCCGGTATAATGCCGAGAAAAAGTGTGTGCAAAACGGCACTCGAGAGCAATATTTGCGAACAGACGCGAAAGCGTTCTGCAAATAGACGCCATAAGGACACTACGCGAATATTAATGGTACAGCAGAATCGCGGTCGAGATCTTCTAAATAGATACAAAATGCGAAAATGTGGATCGGATCTTTCAATATTTATATGGCGAGAAGTTTTGTGGTTGAATTCGAATTTAAAACACGTCTATACGTTTAATAAAATCGATCCCCCAAATATAATAGCGGATTTCTGTCTGTTCGTTCGTTCGTTCGTTCGTCTGTGTCGATGACGCTCACGACTTTTTTTTATGATGTTAATGTTGATGATAATGGTGATGATGATGATGATGATGAACAAATGAACTGGTTTTATTTATCAAATATTAAATATTCAAATCGAGTATTGGGTAGCCTCTACCTCTGGCTTCTCCTACATGTCACAAACAAATAACAAATGAACTATTTTGATTTTGTTAATTAAATATTAAATATTCAAATCGGGTACCCATTTCGAATTCACACAATCGGGTTTTCACATTATCGTTTTCCGTTTATTAACAAAACCACAACCGATGTTATTAGTCTTATGTAATAATTTCGAACGAGCTTAAAAAATGTCTTTGTTATAAACGATATATTTTTTATGATCCAAAATATAAAGTGATTATTACTATTTTGAAAAAAGATCGAAAATACATAACATATCTATATCGATAAGAATCAGAAGTTTTTTCGAATTTTCCGGTAACGTTTTTCCGCCTCGGGCCGCGGAAACGCAATTTAGCGAACGTTAACGCGGCTTTTATATTGCGCGTGTATAAACAAAAATGTACACATACACATTTTTATCTCCTTTTTCAATCTGCCGAACGACGAAACGTAAAGGAGTTGTCAACGACAGGCGTATCCTTATTTTTATTTTATTTTTCGTAGAGTGGTTTTCCAGCCGCGGTCGGGTTTTATTAGAAGTTTTTCCGGGAGCCGAGCCGAATAAAGATTTAATCTGGTTCATTTGATGGGTTCCGGCTTGGTGGTGTTCGGCTTTTCGTTTGAACTTTTTTTTTATAAGAACGGAGGGTTTATTTATGCGAAACGTCAGAAATGTCCGTATTAAATCGTGTATCAATAATACTCGATGTGAATATTCGCGAAAAAGGGTCGAAATCGGTTTATACAATTCGTCAAATAGCTAATTGCGTGATTTGAAAAGAAATCTTCAATGATTCATTAAAAAATATATTTTTTATATATAAAATTAAATTAATTGATTAAGTTATATTCATAATGAATAATTGATATATTTTATAATGTCATCGACAGATAAAACGCTAAAAATTTCAAAAGCCATAAATTTGATACTTGAATTCAAATCAACCATCGTTCAACTAAAATCGACACTCATCGTATTGAGCACTGTGCTTCAAACTTTTTCATAATATTATATAAAACCGAGCTTTTTTTTCAATACTCACTACTAAAACTAATCCCAGATGAAGAAACAATATTTATAATGTGTGCAAATTTCTTAAAGATATAAACATCTTTATCAGAGACGAACTATGACTTTTGAAACAAGTTAAGTTCTAAAATTCTCTATTTTTGAAAATTTATATACACATTTCGCATCTAAAGCATGTATGAATGTCAAACTGCAAATCTTCACATATGACACGATACAGATTCGAATCGATTTTTTTCCATGGGCCAAAGATGAAGCCATCTCTTGAAACGTTGGCTATGCTTCTAGACGGAACTGCACATTGCATTTTCGTGCATTCGCTAACAGTATTTGCCAAAAGCCACCAGACGATTAATTTCGGTTCATTTCTCTTGGCCTGACTGGGGGACTCTTGGCAAGTGCAGACGCGTATTATTTTGTATTATAAATAATATATATTTGTGTCTGGAATATCAGTAACAAGTTCAATGGGACAAGGCCGTGTCGCGCGTTTACACCCCCCAGGGTCTCGCCGTTGAAAAACTTAGTGAATCGCCGATTTATTTATGGACGAAACGAACATTTGTAAGATTTTCGGAAACGGTCGCAATGATCTTGACGTATTTTTCAAAATGTCGTTAAAATAGAATATGATTTGGAAATGGGGCCGAAGTTGATTGAATAGTGCGAGGGGGCGTTATTCAAATTGTGCGGCGTAAAGACAATTTCGTATTTGAATACGGCATTTTATCTATGCATAGAAACTATATACGTGATTTTTCTCATGTATAATATATTATAATAGATATTATTCGTTCGGAAATTCGACGATAAAACGTTCAGTTAGATAAGAATGCGCGTGATTTATTCAGTGAAAGGAAATTGAGATGTTTACCATCGCTAGAACGTTTTCTAACATATTTTATATTCAATGATAAATATTGATTCGTATTCGAATACAGTAAGTGAATATAACGTCTGAACTCATTAACGAATATTGTTTCGATTATTTACTTATTAATGTTCTGAGATTTGATCTTAAATTTAAAATTTCTCTATCATTTGTGTAATGTTTTTTTTTAATTCTTAATATATGATGGTAATCTAGCAATATTAAATAACGAGATAAGTGTTATTCAAAGCGGTTAACATTTAAAATATGCTTTTGATTCAAAAACACTTGATAAATAATGATTTCAGTATCTCAAATCCGCTGCATTTTTTTTTTGAACTTCCACAACAGATTACACATGAATATTTTCTTAGGAAAACATCACTTAGCAGTCAAATTAATTTAAAACCATTCTGTAAACACAAAGTTTTTCACGGGAGAAAAGTTTTCACGAGTTTTCTTCTTACACACTTTTTCCGATCAAACACGACCCAGTTGCCGATTAAGTCGTCGATTTTCCTCCATCAGCCGATCACAACGGCAATCTTCAGTTTCCCATTTTGTCCGGATTCTAATTGATTTTTTCCGACTTTCTCCGACGGCCAGTTTGAAACGGCATCCATCCACATTCAAGCACGTCCGCGTCGGTGTTTGTTAAACAACTCACGCACGTTCGTGACAGTTCTATTGATGTTACCTTTCGAACCTCCCGCCAAATAATCGATCCTGATCAAAGAGATAATGACGCTCTAGTGCGCATTGAATATTAATAGCGTGTCCGTATTTTTTTTTAGGAAAAGCGAGGCAAAAAATCGAACGATAGAATCTCAAACGACCGAAATCACAAACGAGGGTCTCATTTTATTATACTCTAACGTGCTGAACGTTTCCTTTGTAGTGATATATTATACCATTGGGAAAAAAAACAAGAGTATTTTATGTTTATTTTTTTTTTAAATCTCGTTAAATACAAGTTTGTTTATTTGATGAAAATTTTTCGAAATCTGAAAATATTAATATCAAATAAAATACATTGTTATATTAAAATGATGTATGATCATATAAAATTTTCGATTCCAATCTATAATATAAAGAATTATACAAAAGTTTCAAACTTTTCATACGAAAAATATGCAAAATTGATTAAAAAATATTATTATTTCGAATAAAAAAAAAAAAAATGTCTAAACGTGATATTTTATCGTTTGATTTCTGAGAAAAACGTCGAAAAGAAAACTAGACCGGTGAAATATACGTCGTCGGGCCACTCGACCCGAATTTCGTTATTTTTTCGATACGCAAATAGAAAGCGGCTGGGAGATGACAAATTTCGGTATTATGAAAATCTTTAAAATACGCTATTTTCCGATTTGTTAACTTTGTATAACAGAACTAGATTTATTCGGCTCTCGAGTTTTATTGCGTCTACGTGAAATTCGATGTTTTATAATGCGATTCGATCGATTCGTAGTTGTTGGAGTGTGTGTGTGATTTTTTTGTTCTTCGTTTTAGTGGGGATCGTAAATATAGTTTAGTCTGTTCGTAAAGCGATTTTATGGTTTTATTTATGCGGTATTAGTAGTACGGAAAAAACTTTTTTTTTGAAGTTCAAGGGAATCAGAATGATATTTTTATTAAAAAAATACTTTTAAATTCAAATTTCGATTGATTATCAAAAAAAAATTTTAGTCAAAAGATTTTTTAGAAAGAAATTCAGTTTATTTGTTTTTTACAAATATAATATAATTTACTAAATTCAGTTAAAAATTTAAAAAATTAAATTGAGTATATCTATTTTACATATTTTTTTGAACAAGCATTTAAATTTTGATCAAATTTATTTCCAGTAATTTTTTCCTTCAAACTGCAATATGGAAAAGCTTTCCACATCAATTCTTTACGTAACATAAAAATTTTCCATTATTTGCATATTGCATAGTTTCATTTTAAAAACCATAAAAACTTTCATTTATGCTACGTTGTCTGAAAATTGAAAAATGCAATTTTCCCAACGCCAAAGAGAAGGCTTTCATTTTGGAACCGCACAATTTTCCCCACAGCGAATTGCACAAAACTGAAATTTTGAACACATCGCCCGGTGGAAAGAGACTAGAAAATGTCTTCACGTAGAATCTATACACTCGAAAAACTCGAAATTTCACACATTTACGTGCCGTGAAATTTTCTATACGTAATTCCCAGTCCGAAGAGTACGTCTTAAGTGTGGCCTACGCGAAGCGCATATTCTAGTGAATGTGGAAAAAAATTGCTTAAAAGCTCGAGGCTTTTATTTCGTGCTTTCGTCGCTTTGAATTTTTTAAGAAGCGCTATATCGAATGAACTTGCTAAATTTTCGTGTCTTCTTTAATGCTTTTCGTTTTTTTTTCTGTTCAATTTGATATTTTGTTATATTATAGTAAGGTTTGAAAGTTCAATAATGTTATTTCGTTCTTTGAAATGTTTGTTTATCAAGAAATTGAATTTGTGTGAGAAAAAGTTTTTGTATTTTTTTTTTCGTGAAAAGAGTATAAATTGAAATATCAATAAGGTTATTATTAAATAGTATCGTGAATATTTTACGATGAGTGGCAGGTAAAAATATGCTGAACAATTTTTTTCACATATCATCAATTTAATGGAATCACTCTAACGTTTCAATAAATTATTGACCTGTACGTATTCATTTACTCTCTTTTTATATGCTGCACATTTACAAATGAAAAAATATGAAACGGGCTTGATTAATTGCTGCAATTTTTTCATACACACATTTATTAAACTTCCGTCATAAATTTAAGCGATGTCACGTATACCATTTTGTATAGAATAAAAATTTTAATACCACTTTTTTTTCATAATACTAAAATTCAGTAACAAACATTTAAATGTCCATAAAAAACTAAGTACGTTTATATACAGAAATTCGTAGATTTTTTCTTTTCGTCCTATTTTTCTTACACCCATTAGTCGGATAATAGCTTTTACAGAAGTATAGAGGTTTCGAGCTTTTTTTATCACTCTTTGCAGAAATTACTTTGCTTCCGTCCGTGCTTCAGATTATACTTCGATTTTTTAATCAAGCATTGAAAATTCAATTATTCGCTAGGTTTCAATTAAATTAATTAAAATAGGCCTGATTTTTTAAAAGAATCATCCATATTTTATTTTTAATCAAACTTTATTTGAAATTAAATTATATTTAAGTATTTTTTCAAAGAAACAATACTCAATTTGCTAGAAAAAAAAATGCAAAGTTACTTTAACAACGTGCCCCGCTTGCGAATGACGATATTTTGCAAGTTTTCCAATCAAAATAATTATCGACCTAATTGAATAGTCGTTACGTTAACGTTTGCCGTTCGTTTTCAACAAGCTTTGTTTTTCATCGGTAAACTGCACATAGTTTATATAATATTTGCTTACTTTGAACATTTCGTTTAGTGTACATAACTTGAGTTCTATTATATATGAATCTGGAATATTTGTAAAGGAAACGTTGCGAAATATAGATTTGTTTCAATATTTATTTTGCATATATTATATATGCGTAAATTGAAGAATGTGCTTAGAACAACTGAAGCCAATCACGATATACGGAGCTCAATCGGCTTAATTAAAACGAAAAGGGTATACGACATTCGATGTTCCGAGTCTACTTTTATTTCTAACATTTTGTTCTATTCTTGGAATAATCGGCCTTTTTCAGGATGAAAAAATCCTGTGGTAATCTAAGCGGATGGTTGATTGAATTCAAACGTTCTCTGATTGATCAAACGTTGGAGACATTCCGACATGTTTGTGAGTGCTTACAAGTGCATTGCTAAATTAAAAAAAAACCTTTATCGTTCAGATGTAATAAATTATTTTTTATATGTGAACTAATGTATTCATAATAAAAATTATTAATAATAAAATTTAGACATTTTAGAATGTGAACAGGGCTTTGAAGTGTTTTGAAAAATAATCAAATAAACGAAAGCGCGATAGTTTACGATCGTTATTTGATTTAATGTGTAAATATTTATAATTGCTTATGATTCATTTTTCGCATAATTTTAAATGAAATTTATCAGAAATTCGTGGCGCAATTATTATACATTTTGACATGAACTAGTAATGACCTGTCATAGATTATCGCACGTCATAAACATGACATATTTCAAGATTATCAAAACGTCATATCGACTATTTGAAAATATATTTTATCAACAAAGAGAATCCGCATTTTCATGAGTGCTTAAATAATTAAATTGTAATTGTTTATAAAATAAGTTTCAAAAATATTTTCGTTGAAAAAATATAGAAATATAAAGTAAAATAAAAAATAAGAAGATATTTTATTGAAAAAAATTGAAGGGTTCATTTCGAAATTTTACAAAAACTAACAATTTACATGAATAAAAGGCTGGAAAATCTGTGAAAAAATGAAAAAAAAATGTATGATAGAAAGCTTTCAAAGTTAGTCTGCGAACTTTTGTCATTTGAAACGTTCGACTGAAAGCTGTTTAACCGAGTATCGTGCGCTACTTTTAGTTAGAGATGAATAAAGAGAACGAAAAGCTTTTGTAAAAATTTTCAACGAAGAAATAGATATGGAGATACTCTAAATATTCGTTAGTGATGATTTTTTTTGCGAAAATTTTATTCGCATAAATATTTTTTGCTATGTGTTGACGCATGCGATAAATACGCCGCGTCCATATCAAAGTACTCCGAAATAAAATAAAAAATCGTTTATTTACATAATAATTTTTCAAATTTTATCGATCGAAAACATTATTTCAATATTTACAGAATTCATAAAACAAAACAATCCAATTGACAAAAGTTTCTGAAGCGACGTTATTCAAGTAGTTTGCGCAAGCTGAAAGGATTCGTTACGTCCGTTCCACGTGAAAAGATCCAGAAGCGATCTTATATAAAATATACATTCACGTTATTCTCCAAAGCACACACTCACCCATGATTTTGTGTCGCAACATCCTCATTTATAATAAACGTGAACCTTTCCGTATCCAAAGGCGTCTCCGACCGAAATTTCATTGAAAAGAAACACCCTTTCGGCCGAATTTTCCGACGAGAAGACGAAATGCAGTCTTCCGCCATAAATTATAAACGAACCTTTGTATATTTCATATCGTGATGGCGAATGAGTTGCACGTGTGCCAAATTTGCTACATTTGAGATTTTGATGTGTTTGTCCGGTGAATGATAAATCTTAGCGTTTTATCTGGTGACGTGTAATGGTTTAGAAAGGGATTTACAATTCCATTTGGGGTTTGTAATGGTTTTTTTTCTTGTTAAAAAGTCTCATGTTGTATGTACAAGACGAATAATTATAAAAATATTCTGAAATCTAAATAAATTATTTAAATATAATATAATTTATGTAAAAAAATATAATATTCTCTTGAAAAAATGAAAAATTATAATCACAAACAAATAAAACATATGATGGGCAATTGGTGTTTATAAATCTCATCATTAGGGAAGCAAAATTTTTAGGAGGGGGATTTTCATTTCCTGTAATCTGGTACTTTTTTTATACTAATTACTGATAAATTAGATTTTGAATAAAAATCAAGAAAAACCGAAAAAGGTAAAGAAAAATAAAAATATTTTAGAAAAAACTGCACTTCGTGACTTGAGACTATTTCAAAAATACAACATTTTTCAAAAATATTTCAAAAAAAAAAATAAAACATTTTCCGATAAATATTTGAAATTGACCTGTAAATTACCTACTATTATTTGGATCATTTACCTGCAACAGTCTCCTTACTTATCACTTACAGAAATATATTTATAAAAATTTTAAATAGAAAAATTCAAAAGTTTCTTCAGATTTCAACTACTTCATAGTAAACACTAGAACTTTGTGACAACAGCTAAAATTTACAAATTTACAACAACATACCTAGATTCGAAATTTCATTTGAAACATCGCACCGATTCGTTCTCGTTTTCCAACTAAAAAGCGCAAAAAAGCCAATCTCAAGAACACCAAAAACACTAGAACGCGTCTATAAAATACTTTTCGTGTTCAGAAATGAAATCAGAACGGTTTTTTAATTTTGTAGCGATTCGTCACTATTACACCACAGTCGGAAAAAGAACTTTCTAGACGGCCACTATGACGCAGACGGCAGCAATTAGTTTGAGTGGTCGTTTATCACTTGTGGCTTCCACCACGTGGACCTCCAACGAATATCCAAACGGACAAGTTGTAAAAATATTATTTCCATAGCAAAAATTACACTTTTAATACGAATCATCATCATGGATTTTGTTCAGAAGTATAATATATATAAACGATTTTTTTTTGAGACCATCGCTCGGAAATTTTCCGGTCATCGCGCCTTCAATTTTTCCGCACATGCAAAAATAGACATCGCCATCGGGTTTTATTTATATAAGAGTTTGCAACATGGAAAGGTCGTTTGCAGGATATAACCTTTGAGTAGGAACACAATGTCACGCGACTTGATCCTGTCGATCTTCATTACACATTTACACGATGACCCCTCGTAAAACTGAGAAAAACTTTCACGTGTAATCAACGTCACGCTCATGCAATTCGCTTTTTTCTTGTGTAAAATGGTTATGTCTTGTAATAAAACGAGACATTTTAGCGAATGTGGTATGTGTTCGTATTTTGTAGCGTTTAGATGTTCGTTTAAAGGTTTACGGTCTATAAATTTTGGTTGTAAAATTATGTACTTTTTTAAGAATGTATTATATTATGATTCATTTCCAGTTATAAATTTTGTTAATTTTTATTTTGAATAAATTATTTTATTATTAGAGCTGGTTGCAAAATGAAATTTTTCAGAAAGGAACGTGAGTGGAGAGTTAAAGGATTTATTAGTTTTTTATTGTTCTCGTATTGAAAGGACTATAAAATAAAAATCGATCGAAATATTCGAAAAAAGTTGACAAATTGTATACGTGAATAAAGGATTGGAACGAATCGTCAAAAATAACAATGCATTGTTTGGAATCGCTGAGTGAAAGCTCGTATTCTTTGTGTATTGTAACAAATTGAAAAAAACTCTTGTTGAATACTGAACCGACCTTTTTTGAAATATATATATTTAAATGAATTTTTTTATGTACCTGAATCAGTTGGGAACTAATTTCAATAATATTTCAATATTGAAACATTATGTATCAAGTTCAAAATCATAAAAATAATTGGATACAAAAGATAATATATATTCTATATATGCTTTTTATTCCATAAAAGAAAAGTAATCAATTTTTTTTTCGAAACCCATGTATTTACACGTTTCATAATTAAAATTGCTTTTGTCTGCTCATCGTCGATTAGGACGATCAATTGCGCAAACGAACTGACAAATTAAGTCGTTGATAAATATAAATATTTTTATTCCAAAAAAATTTTTCTTCAAAAATTGAGAAACGAGCTGAAATTAACCTAATTAGACTTTCAAATGAATGCGATTTTCTTCTTTTATAAAGCTAATCAGTAAAGAAACGGTTAAAACAAATGAAAAAAATAAAAGGAAATTTATACGGGCGCGGAAAAGCCGAAAAGATTTCTTTTACATCTCAACCCCGAGTTTTTCAGAGTACAAATATATTTAGTAAAATTGTAAAAATATTACAAATTTAAAACTGACATTGAATATTTGAATTATGATATTTCATATATTCTGTTTGATATTTTTGACAAAATTGTATATCAAATCGATGTTATATGTCACGCAATAAGGTGATTTAAGTTGTTTTACTATTGCGTGATTACCCTTAGTTTTCTATATGTGGATAGTTCACATATGTTTATTTCGTAAATATTATATGATTTTTTTGATTCAATCAATATGTGAGTATTACGAATTTCATTACATAAATATTATCAGAATTCGTATAATTTTACTTTAATTTCGTTCCTTTGTTCTGTTCCAGAATAAAATTTTATCAGAATTATTTATAAGAATAAAAGAAAATAATTACATCCTTAATGGATTTTGGATTTGCAGAGAGCCTGCGAAAAACAATACTTAACGGACAGAAGGAAATTCACTAAATTTTCAAATTTATTAAAGACTTATCGAAATTCGATAATGTTATTTTTAATACGTTTAAAAGCATCCTAAAATGTATTGTGAGTGTTAATTAGTGCGTAGATGTTATCGGGTTTTATTTTAATACGAATATAACATGGATATTGTCGTTATATAAATATTGAGAAATTAATGAAAGTGCCTTTTCACAGAGCTTATTATATTCTATAGGATTATGGTTATTATAATATGAGCGTTGTGGTAAAATATATCATATTCACAAAAATAAATGATTCAAAGCGAAAAAAAGTACAAAAAACTTTCGTATTACAAATGCAAAATTAAAAAATTATATATATTTATCGAATACTTTTGCAATGTACTGTTTTTACTATTATAATTCATACATAATTTGAATATTATTTAATATTCAAATAAATATCTTAAAGTATAACCTTCTAATTCAATTAAAACTCATACACGAATAAACTTAATCTCATATTGGATTATAAATGCTGTCAATTTTCAAAATTGAAAATCAAATGTCAAAACCACGTCAATCAATCGCAGACCGATTGTAGAACTCGAAAAGTGATCTGAAGATCGAAATAAACCAGAAGTGCATTCTACAATTGCTTTTGAAGTTTTTACGATAGTACCGAAATAAAACAACGCTCGTACACCAACAAATAATAAATTGTTTTCAGAAAACCTCAATAAATTTTCATTGAAAACAACGACAAATATGCAAAATATATATCTTCCAATGAATGAAAATCTTTTTCATCATTTATATTTTCAGCAAAAAAATTATTTTCCCATTAATTTCGATCAAAACATAAAAAAACCGAACCGAACTTCTGAAACCGGAGCCGCGGCCGCGCGAACTTTTACGCGATTTTCCGCAAGTTTCCCGCGATTTTCCACGCTTTTCCGGCCCCTGATTTAAACTCGAGGATTCGGCGGTGGGTTCGGCGACCCGTCGATGTCCTTTCGATGCGTGGCCATCTATTTTTATTCTTGTTCGATACGATCCGGGTGTCCGGAGCTTTTATAGACGCACGTTTGCGCGTATAAAGCGTTTCGTACGCGTGTGTATCGGAGCTTTCAGAATTGGGTCATTGCTCGTCTTTGATGATTCTGTTTAAAATCATGGTCCATTAATCTGAAGATTTGGTGTATTTTCGTGGCGTATCGATCTACGTCATACGCAACGACTAAATTTAATAACGTGACTTTGAATTTTAAGCGAAGGTTGGTTGTATGGAAGGTCGGTTAGTGTTCGGTTTGTTAATAATGATAATTGTTTAGGGATAATGATGAAGAATTTCGGATGTGTTATTAATTTTATCGAAGTGTTTGAAAATTTAGTTGTAATTTGTTTAAATATATTGGAATGAAGTGGCAAAATTATCGGTTTCGTTTAGTATAATTTAAAAAAAATAAATAAAAAATATTATTTATAAAAATATGAAAACATTCCCGGTTGGTTGAATGCTTTAATTTTGTAAAATGTATTTTATTGTCATAAATATCTTTTTCTTATTTGATTACTTTTACTTACCAACTATTTCATTAATGAAATAACTTCTTCTTTGATCTCAAGGCATATTTACTTATGACAGAGTAGTCATAAAGCAAGTGATACACTTCAAAATATCTCACTTCACTAAACGGTTAACCGACCAAGTTAGTTTTGTTCAAGTATCTAAACCACTATCCTTTCAACTTCCAGACTCAACTTTCTAATGTGGTTCAATTTGACTTTAACGCCCATATGAAATTCTAATCTGATATTACAAAAAAAAATTATATCTAACTCAGAATAAAAATAAAAACCATTTTTGCCTCAATTGAAATCAAACCCATGACTCTTCAGTGCTCATTTATATTGATCGATAATAGATATTTCTAATTATTATCAGAATTTAAACAATATACAGCCTAAGCAAAATTAACTAGCTCTTCTCTATATATCGGACGTACTTTAAACGGAACAGTCATCTATTTCTGATGACGATCTCGAGTGACTATTTCTGTGGCTCGCACAACGGCACCGAACATACAAAACGTATCCGACGGTGTATGGTAACACGTGTAGGGAAAGGACCGACTATAAATATAATGTAATATATTGCTGCGAATGTCTGACGATTGAAAAACCTTATGCGACATTGATAAATCCTAGTATTATAAGCAATAGAAGCTCTTTCACCAAAACTCTTTCAACACGCATTTTTTCCACGTCAGTCATTTTTCCCGATAAACTCTTGCCACAATCAACGCGATAATTATTCGCAAATTCTCTTCATACCGCAAGCGAGTCATATTATTATTCTACTTTGTATGGATCGTAATTAATCTCGGTTGTGAGGCACGTGTATTGAACTTTGATGCCGAAACGACGGTTACCCGTATCGAATATTAATCAATATCCAATATTGGATTATAGGGGATCAACGCTTGGGTCGTTCGCAATATAAAAATATATAGATCCGATAAAGTCTGTCAAATATGCGCCAATATTGGATTCGTTTCGTCTAGTCATGTGTAGTTCGGTTCGTATAGTGCAAATGTAGATTGATGTGTGGGTAGAATTGGATCGGTTTTTTTTTTTAATTTTTTTTAACAAGCTGAACAACAGTGTTCATACGATTTTTAATATTAATTGAGATAGAAATGTATTAATTAAGTTTTTAGATCTATGCAAAAATTTGTCAAAATATATTCTAGTTTTTTTTTTTATTTCTAAAATAATTTATTTTATTTCGACTTTAAAAATCGTTTAGTTTCATCGTTAAATGAATATTTAAATCAATATCGGATATAAAAACAAAATAAAAAATTTCATCAAGGCATTCAACCGATAAACACCATATGCAGATCCCTCGATTTACCAATAAGCACCGACCATTAAATGAGCGTCACTTTAAACCCACGCATAAAAATCGATACAGAAACGCCACGAGCGAGAAACAGCCTTCCAACAAAGCCACCGAAAGTTAAAAGTCGTCCATTTCCCGGAAACTTAAGACACGGAAACCTTATGGGGTCCCCGAGGACGCAATACGGTCCTCTGCGTCTTTTCAGGGGCGAAAGAGCCTCCTGAAAAAGGGCCCGAGGCTTTGCCCTTTGAGGGGCCCTTTGTTCGCGTTGGAAATTCGTCTCGAAAATAAAAGGCGAAAGACGAATCCGACGTGCTAATTTTGCAAGAGTTCGGGTTCTGTTGTAAAATGAGATTCGCGCTATTTCCGGTGTGCTTTGTTTTTCGTGTCGAAGAGTGGATGTTTAGGGAGTTTTAATTCGTTAAATAGAAAAAAGTATATCGCTTAAATTGTCGTGTAAGTTTAAACAAAGGGAAAGTTGAATTTTCGACAACTCAATTTGCGTATTTCATTGTATTATATTGTACATTGTAATAGGAGCGATCGTGTAAAAAGATCCACCGTGAAAGCTTATTAAATATTCTTTCGGCTCACCGCGCGCAAAAAGCTTTCTCCAACCATAATCAAAATATAATATAATACATGCACAAAATTTGTTTGTTTTAAATCTAAACGTTCTCGAAGACTTTTCGGCCACAATCCGGAAAGGTCATTTCGTAAATTAAAATCGGCGCCGGGAACAATTCAATTTTTTTGTCCGTGTGTTTACTCTCGTTTTATTTTCGGCGTATATTTTCGTTCTTTCGAGTGGCACGTTCCTTAGGATTATTTCCATTCGAGCTCGAATTAAATACGACCCTAAAAGGTGGTCTTTGTTTGCGCTGAAAAGAAGTCAGGCCAGTAAAAAGCACTCGCCGGAAAACTGAACGTATAGAAAATAGTTCAAATTTTTCTTTGTTGCGAGTAAATTCAGATTTTTCCCCGACAGTTTCGGAAAATCAGAAAATCTACGCAATGTATGGAGATTGAGCATTCTGCTGGTGGAAAGAAAATTTATCGTCTATCGTGTTCTATTCGCGAAATCTAAATAAACACATACAACATATCTCTAGACTTGGATGTTATATTTTCACACTTTATATTATAGCCGCGTTAAATTCCAGGAATCCACTGTGTTAAATCAAACGTTATAAACGCGAAAAATACTCGATGTTATCGTTACGAAATTTCAGCGATTCAGCATTACCGATCCCAATTGTGACGCGATATAAAAATAACACGCAATATTAAAAGTTCACCGAATCCCCAGAGAATCAGAAATAATCCGTTTTTAAATGTCATTATATCTTTTTCATTTAAATCCCATCTAACACGATAAGGATATACATAACAACACTCGGAGCATTTTGAAACATTTCGTTAATTCGAAGCAAAAGCTGAAAGTAGGCAGGTTTTAACGATATCTTCGGCTTATCAGATCCGAACCTTAATTACAAGTGAAATATCGGATAACGAGAAAACGCCTAATTGTGCCCCGAGCGATAAATAATGCTCCCGCTAATTTGCTTAAGACTATCTTCCAGGTTGTTCTATTATAATGTATGTGCTTTGGAAAGTCCCTCGTGATTTATATATAGGCGAATTTTCGTGTCGTCTGTAAAATCACATATTTGGCGTCAAATTTGAATGAGAAATGTGTCTTTTTCAGGTTTCAGGGCTTTGTATGTAATCTGCATTAAGTGATAATTTATCGTCGGATTTTTTACGAAGTTTCACATATTTTTCCAAGCGTTAAGTTATAAAATAAATACAAATACGCAATTAGCTTTTACGTGCTGAAACTTCGTTGGATTTTCAGTAATATGCAAAAAATATAACATATTTGCAAAATTTGATAACTATCAAAGACAAAAAATAAAATCCTTAAATCAAACAGCTTAAAATTTATAAAAAACGAAATACACCTGGGCCTCGTATAACACAGTCATATGGTTCCACAAAAACGTCGTGTAATACAAATCCGTGTTATACAAGGTTTGAAGTTCATACAAAATTAGTGTTCGCGTTCCAAAAAAAAAAAAAAACAATAAATAGTTTGTTTGAATATGTACTTTATTTTTTTAAATAAACAAATATACATTTACGTATTTATTGAAAAAAACTTTAATAATATAATATAGTATTCATTCAACATCGCCATCACTTAGAATTCTATATGTTTTACTCTTTTTCAAGATCGTTTTAATTTTTCATCATCGGAGGACTTTGGATTTCTTGGGGTTTTAGTCTTCAAAAATTTGATAATAAGCGATTATCTGTTTTTAGCGTATAAATCTTTACGTATTTCCTTATAAGGTTCCAAAATCTTTTGTAATTCCCTCTTGAATTTCAAACTTCTTTCTATTATAGGATCCTTTTCAATAAAAAAAATTCTAATTTAATTTCATGGCACATTTCATGAACGTACAAATCAAATATATTAATTTTTTTCCTGAAATCGTGGTATATAAAGCGTGTTGTATAAAAATATGCCACAATTTATACATCCGTGTTACACGAGGCCCGGGTGTACCCAAATTCGAAATTTTCAAACCAAACTCTAATTTTCAACACAACAGCGACACATCGATTATTTTCAATCGAAAGCGTTCACATCATAAACGAAAACCCACCGATCGATCATAAAACCAAACGCGCATTCCAAATTACAAAAACCACTCCGTATCCCACGGCAAAACCGCAATTAACAACAAACTACTTTCAGGTGTCGTCAACCGCGGCGACTCGTTCAGACGCAGGCGCTCCAGATCCAACAGTTTGGCCCCGTCGCCCGGCTCGGGGGGCGGAGGGGGCGGC
>JAOXNN020000088.1:2922194-2956632 GCA_028571205.2 Hydropsyche betteni | reverse complement strand
TTTTTGGATGCGGGTCTAAAAATTCTGATATGGCATTGTTTCGTGATATTAGAAGCAAATGGCTGGCCTAGTTGTGTCTAGCGTATTAGGCCAGATCATTGATGTTAACATGGTTTTGTCGACAGTTTTTGGATGCGGGTCTAAAAATTCTGATATGGCATTGTTTCGTGATATTAGAAGCAAATGGCTGGCCTAGTTGTGTTTAGCGTATTAGGCCAGATCATTGATGTTAACATGGTTTTGTCGGCAGTTTTTGGATGCGGGTCTAAAAATTCTGATATAGCTTTGTTTCGTGATATTAGAAGCAAATGGCTGGCCTAGTTGTGTCTAGTTTATTAGGCCAGATCTTTGATGCTTATGTGGTTTCATCGAGAGTTTTTAGTAGCTGGCCTAATATTCTGATATAGCTTTTTTACGTTTTATTAGAGGTAAATAAGCTGGCCTAGTTTTGCCTAGTGTACTAGGCCAGATTGTTAATGTTTATATGGTTTTGTCAAGAATTTTTGGATGCGGGCCTAAAAATTCTAATAAAGCTTTGTTTCTTGTTATTAGAAGCAAATGGCTGGCCTAGTTGTGTCTAGTGTATTAGGCCGAATCACTGATGTTAACGTGGTTTTGTCGAGAATTTTTGGATGTTGACCTAGATATAAAATTGTTTTGTATTATTGGAGGTAATTTTTTGTTTTATATTATTAGGTGCTAGAAGTCAACCTAGTAATGCTAATATAATTGTAACTAAAATTTGTAAGCGGATTAGTTATTTGGTTCGTAAAGCAAAAAGTGAAGTGATCAGTAAAAAATTATAAGTTCATAGCTCATGAAAATTGATGTAAATTGAATTCATATAGAAAACGATTTTTACATGGTAATATTATTAACAGAATTCTAAAATATTAAAAAACATGTTTTTACAAATGCTGTTGTAAATACATGTTTTCATCATTTCATAAAATATAGATTTTAATAAAAAACTTTTCCAAGATTATATTTATTGGAAGCAATAAGAAAATTCAGAAAATTTGTGGACAACCTAAAATTACGCAACGCAAGCTATTCGTGTTATTTTTTTTATTAACCGTGAAATTCTGGGATAGGCATTTTCCGATTGATTTTCCCGTAATTTTTTCTATAAAAACGCTTTGTTGGCATTTCCGTTTAATGAAGAAAAACGGAAAGTTTCAAATATATATATATTCATTTTAATGGAATAATGAAAAAGCTGAAAACATAAACCGTTGTATGAATTAATATAAAACGATTTGGGAAATCTTTCGTTTTCCCTTTTTCCCTTTAAATACGAACAGAACCAAGCGAAAAAAATTAGATAAAAGAATTCCCCGAAACGGAACAAAACCTAAAGGTTTAATCCAACTGTTGTCACTTTCGATGTCATTTTCAAAAGCAAAAGCCTTCAGATTTGATTTAAATTGAGTCACAGGAATAGAATGAAAATGTGAATATTTTCAGAGGCGAGTGTTAAAGTGAAAACATCTGAAGTTTGCACACCTGAGTGCTAACAACTTCAAAAGCGTATTCATATTTTTCCATAAAATTTTAGCAGCATACACAGAATACAAGATACTAATACTTCAGCAGTAAATTGTATTTTCTTTGAACGAGTTGCGTAGAAAGTTAGTCAAAGTAATTTACTTGGTTAATTGATCTCAAATCCCTAAGGCCAAATTTCCTCTTTTATATTTTATTATATATTTGATTTTGTGTTCAAAATATAGCTACTACGTACTCTTTTACGAACCTCGCAATATTTAAAAATTATATCACTTTAATGTGTGCTAATTTATATTACTCTTATAAAATAGCCGTCTCACCAATGCCTCAGTTATTCAGACGATAGCAATTAAAAATACATCGTCAAAGTGCGAAAATGGTTCTGCGAAGAATAGAATTTTAATTTGTGTCCTTTACGCAAAGCCGTTCTCGCTTAAATTTAACTCTGAAGGATGAAGACAACAGAAGTCCGCTTATTAAAATCAACTCGCAAAAGGATATCTCAAAAGCTTTGAAAAGCTTACATTTGCGCATGTCTCTTTAATATATTAAATACAACGAAAGTGTCACGGAACCGTAAAACACTTGGTGAAGATTTCGATTGATGTTTCAGCATGAAACGTATCCTAAAATATTCGATGATCGCGTCCGAAGTATGCGAAAAATATTTGGCAAGAATCAAACTTTTTGTGATGTAACGACTTGATTCTTAATCTGCGCGTCAAGATTGATTAGAGATTCTTCGAAATGTGATCAGACAACATATTCTAAATTGAAACATTAAAGTTTTACATCACTTCAAAGCACAACGAACGAATAATATAAAAAAAATTCGAATCATATACCGAAAATAACCCTTTTAAACAACCTTCACGAATTAATCTCGGATTATGCGAAAATTAATTGCCGGTATCGAATATTGCGCTAATTTCGCAACGTGCCGAGGAATTCGCAGTGTTCACGACGATATAGTCATCGCTCATATTAATATTTCAGCGTACGTGTTTTCAGCAATGCCGTGAAACGCTGCAGTGTATATATTCGGGATTTCAATGCGTTATTTATCCGAATTTTAAAGAGTGTTGAGCGGAAAAGCGAGCCGCGTTTGAAATTTGAATAATAAAAAATGCACATGCCGCGAAATGTGGAGTGCGAAATTGGAGCGCAAATTTGCATGACGAATTTGTGTTTGATGTGGTCTGAATATGGAATCCATTTGTATTTTTGATTATTTTTTTGTTTTATACTAAGCCGTGAATCAATTTCGGATTTGTTAATTGGAAAAAAATTTTGAGTTGATCAATTTTCAACATTCTAAAGGAGTCGTATTCATAAATTAGCTTAGGTTGTTCAATACTTGTTAGTTTTGCAAAGTTTTGATAAATTAGAAGTAAGAATCTTCTTTGGAACTTTTTAAATTATGTTCTTTCAACTCTTAGATGCTTGAACAAAGTCAAAACGACTTTAACCAAGGACATTTTTCGTGATAAAATTTCTAATTCTTTCTATATAAAATATTCAATATTAGAAGAATTATAATAGTTATATCAAATGTGATTTTTTTTTAAATTCAGAATATACGATTAATTTTGTGAAGATTATACTTTGTAACAAATAGTGGAATATTTACTTTATTTCATATACATTATCTGTAAACATTTTCTCAACCAGATCGTAAAAATTCATGTTGGTGAAAAATAAGTACACGAAACCATATGAAAATACATAAAATTTATAAACAAAATTGTAGAAAATATAAGTTTTATGACGCAATTCGTAGTAGATTTTATAATATAAAAATTTAAAATTTTCCAAACTCTTATAACATAAAATAAAGATATAAATGTGACTCAATGAAATTATGTGGATTCTATAAAAAATAAAACTTGTTCAGGATATAAAATTAGAAAATAGATAACGAAGATAATTCAATGATAATTTTAATATTTATAAAGCCTTCACAAAAAATAAAAATTTGCGATAGAAAAGGGTAGATTCTAATTAAGGCCATCCGATACGACGTCTCATCTTTATACACGCACGAGAAGGTCACATTTGATTACCGACACAACGTTCAAACAACGACTACACAAATTAACGTCAAATATGCTCCGATAAATATTTAATTCGAATAAATTAACCACCCGCCACCGGAGCAGAGAATTTTCCGGCCTACTAAAGAATTTTCCGGGCTGCAAAACGATTTTCCGCGAAAATAAAGACGTCCCGTCTTAAAGATGGGAAAAAGTCACTATGGGAAAGTCGTCAATTTTCGCACTGTGATTGCACGAACGAGGAAATAAAACGATTTTCCCGTTTCGTGGCGGAATTTTCCGCGATAGGGGGTTTTCTCGGCGCGTCGCAGTTTTTATGCGTTCGTTCGAAGTAATGAGATGAAGTTTTTCCGAGTCGTTAGAGCAGGAAAAAAAGGTGAAACGGGAAAAACTATTCGAAATTGACCAGGCATAGGAGTAATTGCTTTTTTATAATATTTTCGTGAAGTCGGAGTAATAATATCTTCTCACTTTTCGTTCAAAGAATTTTTTTTTGGAAATTCAAATTTTTTATCAAAAGTTTCCTTTTGTGCTTACACAACTTTTTAATGAGATATTTTCTTTTAACATCAAGTTTATTATTCATGTTGGTCGGAGCTGAACAAACAATTTTTCATTATTTATTATTAAAAAAAATATCGAAATTAATTACATGTGAAGTTATAACGAGGTCATATCGCACAAAGCCTTCAATATAATTGATTATTGTAGTATTAAATTTTCATGCGAAAAAATTAAATTACTTTCATGGAGTTTTCAGTACAATTAATTTGAAAGCGTGAACATAATTATTTTTTTAATTGCGCGCATAATTATATTTCGAGAAAGAAGCATTAAATTCATGTTGCTTTATTCACTTTTTTCCTCTATAATTGTGAAAATTTTCCAGACAATTAACGAATACAATAAAAATAAAAATTATTTATGTATTATATGAGGAAAATTTAACGAAAACAAAGTTATTTTGCAAGATATTTACCGATGAAAATGTTTAGTCGAGGGAAAAAATATTTATTTATATTTTTCATAGCCTCAAGGACGTAATACTAATATTTACTACAAAAATGCTCGCGTCTTACTTTGAAGATGAAATGTAAGTACGGAATTATATTTGAATATCTTGAGAACGTTCTGAGGTATCGCGGAATATTTTCATAGGGAAAAAAATTTGCGAAAATTGGACAACTTTGCTTATGATATACAGCAAAAGCGAGTTTATACATTTAATTAGGTTGTTTAATTAAACGAATTCAATTTACACACTCAAGTGTTTCCGCCCACAACATTTTATCCCTTATTGCTTAATCATGTTTCGGAACCGCGGCACATCTTTGAAATCCGGTTTTCGTTTGGGATCTAATTGTTTTTGTTTATTGAACCAACAAATTTGAAACATCATCGTCCGATATAATTTCGAAATTCCATCAATTCTACATGAGAAATAGTATCCAGCACAAAACAATGGTTACATAACAACCGACTACATTCATACATCAAAACATCGCGCTACATAAATTTTCTAACTATTAACAATTCAAATCTATCTAAATCGCAACAAAACACACCAAATAATATATAACCCATTTTCGAAACATATTTCTACATCCACGCCAGCTTTCCAGACAACTTACGACATTTTAACGCAACCCTTTCTAAACCGATTCTAATATACACATCTCGGGAGGAATTTTCAACCCTTACAAATCCCGGTATTGACACCTCTCGAACACCCACACAATATTATATAGCACGATTTTAAAGGCTTTCAAGCCCCCGATACTGGCAGGATTACGTTTGCGGTTTCACGTGCTCGTAATCCTTGGCGATTTCACGATATGGCCAATTTCGTATAATTATATCGAAGGTGAGATCGAAAGACCGCATGAATTCGAAATTTGTAATATATTCAACATAAATTTTATATGAAGGTTGTGTAATATTAAAATAATATGAGTCAGGTCTATTTCGATACAACGGAACGGCTGGATTGAAAAACGGGGATTATAGTAATTATGTTTGAATATTAAATGTATCGCTCTTGCTGAACGTGAGTTCAGAGCATGACCCACTTATGGGAGTCCATAATCCAGACCTTTATGCATGGGGCTATATCTGTTCATCCTATAACCCAACCACATCTTTTGGGATTCGATAGATAAGGTCCGTTCGCGTGTAAACTAATCGCCGTTTTCTACCAAATTAGTCACGTACGCTTCTTTGATGCCCGTTTTGCATCGTATTATTCTGTATTAACATTGTGTTATATCAAATTCGCATATGTAGACAATGAAAAAGCCAGATATGTACTTGAATATTTTAATATTGAGATATACGAATATATATAAAAAAAAAATAGAAATATTAGAATTTTTTATATGATTGATTTATATACGTTACGATGCTTCAATATAACAAGACTTTTTAGAAATTTATATATAACATTCACATGAATATTGTTTTGAAAGTCGCCACATATATGAACATTTCCGAAAAGTTTTTTTATCATTTTTATTTTCGAAAATCGTCCTGGGAGTCATGAGAACGTTCCCGGTGCGATACTCCCGCCGACACGTGAAACGTAATTTCGTTATGTACATGTACGCGGGAACATTTTTTACGATCGAACGTGCAATTTTTATATGAAAAAATGAATAAAAAAGTTTCTATGAGTTCCATAGAATATTTAATCTCGATAAAAAAAGTGTATGCTTTGTAGTTTTCGAGCGATTACTTCTTTTGTCTATAACGATTTTTTTTCAATCTTCATTGTGAAAGAATATTTATCGATTTTTTCTTATATTGTTCAGCTTTTATGAAGCATTTCAAATATAAATTTCTCATATATATTATACATGAATCGCGTACTTTTTTAGTGTCAAATTGATTGATTCGTTCTATATAAATTTGTATATACTAAAACGTTTTTCGTCTTTGTTTGTCTCTATCGTTCCGATATGCGAAATTCGAAACCTTTTATTGCACGTGAATATTTTCACAAATTTTTTTCAAAATTTCAGATATGCCGATCGACGAACGCGTATCCATCATGTTGAACGGCGAAGAGTCCGATTTATGTTTCATCAACATTTGCAATTCAAAGGTAAGATTCAAAAAACTGAAACCAACTCAAATACATTTCAAATCAAACCCACACTCAACCTAACATTTATTTATTTGTATCCGAATGCATATATAATTGTCGAAAACGTGCTCGAGCGATCGCATTTTCATCGCTCCGTCGATTTAATTGAATAACTTCGGAATTTCGCGGTTGAAAGGACGAGCCGCCTGCGAAGGATCCGCTCGGATTGTTCGAAAAATTGAATTTTAAAACCTCCAGATATATATCCCGAGATTAATATTTATTCTTCGATCGGGTCTGATTAAAGTGCCGTCGTTCGGAACTGTGTTAGGATCGGAGGTAATTGCCGTGTCTTTTGTAATCCTGTTTAGTGTAGATTAGTTTCACGTGACGGACGTGCGTTAAAGTATTCGTCGTTAATTTTCATTTGGGAAAAAAGGGAGGGATTAGAGTGTGTGTTTGTTGAATGTGTGGCCTCGATTCGTTGATGTTGTTTTTTGGTAATTGTCGGATATTATGAAAAATTGCGGCCGCTATTATGTTCTCGGGTGGAAATTGGAATTTACATGTTCGTCGGAATGTAAGCAATTAGCGAATTCTAGTGAGTTCATTAAGGAATTTTTGTTAATAGGTGTATAAAATGTGTATTTTTATATCTGATCATTTTTTTATGATACTTGTAAAATATGATATCATGATAATTTGCGTTATGGATATATACAGCCCTTGAAGTTATTAAGAATTTATTGTCGCGTTCGTACTCAAACGACTTTCGCTTGTGCGAAATTTAGGGAAAACTGTTATCTCCTTCTCAGCAAATCGCCGCTAATCCTGGCTTAAATTAAGTCAAAAATATTCCCACAGCTTTTTGGATTTAAGGAATCATTCTTCAGTAAAATTACTAATACAACTTTGTTAAGTTGATAATAATTCTGAAATAACGTATAGACTCAAATTAAAGAAGCTCATTTATTTTTTATTAATCAGATAAATGAAACTGATGTAACTTTCGAACAATTAATATTTTTTTTAAGTATAAAAAAAATAATTTATAATTTTAGTTTTATCGAATGTACCAGATCCCATTGATCAATAAAGCTAAACAACAAATATAATAATATGGTTTATACATAAACACGCATATCGTTGTACGGAAGAGATATTTCTTTTTCATTATTCAAATTCATTCAAAGTTAACTCCTATCATATCACGCGATAAGAATTAAATGTTTCGTATAAACAATGAAAAGACCTTGAACATCAAAATGATCCTCCACGATAAGCGTCCGTTCCGTCTCACCCTCACACAACCTAACAATAACAATACATACCGAACATAATTTTCTAAAATATATCAGTATTTTCGCAACAGTGCGACGAATCCACCTTTTCCACCGCGAGCTTGCGAAATCGGCGATGCGCCAAAGCTCAAACGAGCCCCGGCTTTGTGCGAGCTTTTGTAATCGTAACGAAGCAAAGATTAGCCAACGACCCCATATTTACAATTGAGAAAGAGGCACTTTCTCGTGTGTACACACGACAGGGGTAGACGTTGCTGGTGGCGAGTGCTCCGAGATTATAATTAAACGTTTAACAAAGTGTTGTGTGTGGATCGAACGCTAATAGTGGGCGAATCACGTAATGTGTGTTCTGTTGGAGTTTGTGTGGAAAAGTTCAGCCTTGGTACTGTTGATTGTCGTGTGTAGTTTTTTCGAGTCGTAAAATTCTCGTGTGGATATTTTGTCGTTTGAAAGTTTCTTGGGTGTCAGTGTGGAATGAGGATGTTTTCTTTCTGTGTTGGTTCTTTTATAATTTAATTATGTGAAAATTATAATTAATTTCATTTTTTTTAATTAAAATAAATATCATGGAAGTATTTAATATAAAATATAATGTGAAATACGTTCTGATTTAATTTCATATTATATTATTCATCATTCATAAAAATATTTTGAGGTTTCTAAAAATAATTGGATTTGCTTTGATCAATCATGAAAATATGTTTATATACGGAACTAAGAAAAAGAAAAAAATACGAGAATATTCATCAAGAAAAACCCATGACTAAAATCGCTAATTTTGTATTGGGAAATGTGTCATAGTATAACTATTATAAATACTTATGACGACACAAATTATATGGAATCTGATAAAATATCATTCGTACATCTACAATTTATAATGTTAATATTAAAAATTTAAATATACACCATCGATTTTCAAATAAATATAATATCAACGAACATATCAAAGACAAAAATACACAACACAAAACAAAATTATTATAAATATATCACATCAATTATCGCATCGCACTTTCATAATGGACACACACAATCAAATTTCATCCACACATCCATTAGAACCTATAACATAATAAAACTCAAACCTGTCACTCGTAAATTCCAATCATCAAACACCGCAGCTTAAATTTCAACACGGACACCATTCCGAATTCGACAAATACCCCCCTACATATTCAACCTACGAAGGCTTTACGGCCACGAAGCGCAATAAATAATGCAAAATCGAACAAAGGGCCGGCTAAAAACGCGAAAATCATTCGAGCCACCGTTGCAAATTCATTTTCGCAAATTGAAACGGTGACGTGCACCGCTTTGCGAGTTCGTTCACGTGCGTGATATTAATTATTCGCGATGTTTATTGTCAGTGCATTTGTGAAGTGATGTGTGTTATTTGAATTCGTGATGGTTTCGGATTGTTTCGATGTGTGTGTTTCGATTGTTTTTAATGTATGTGTTTGTAGGGCGATGTTTGCTTAGTCGAATTTTATGGATGATTTGGTAAATTGAATATTTTGTATGGAAATTTGATTTACTTTCAAGTTCGATGGTTCTTACAATAATAAAGGGTTCTGATAATAATATTATTTTATTTAAATTTTCATACGTAATATACCTTCCGATATTATTTTGATATGTTTTCCTTATTACGCAATAAGTAGTGATAAGATGAACATAACTTTCAACAGGTAAATTATTATATAATATACAAAATTATTCCAGATTATTATTAACATTTTCGCATGATATTATTATATAACCAGGACTTTTTTTTACCCTGTAACGTTCTAAAAATTTTATTTTCTTCTTTATTTGAAAATTTTTCATTTTTTTCTCGGAAGCCATTGAATATTAATCCCTTTTGAATATATGAAATAATTAAATTAAAAGGCTTGAAAAAAGTGCGTTGCGGCACCTTTTTTTAAAAAAAAAAAAGCACTGTTACGAACTAAAATCTAAAACACACGAATGAATTTTTTAACAACTCAACTAATTTCACAACGATTATCTCAAAAACAGTTTTTATAAAATGAAAATTTAAATTTACAAATACACATTGCACTAATTTTGGATTGTCTGAAATCGGTAAACCGTAGAATTCGAACTGTTTCAGCACTTTACGACTTGGACGGTTGCCTCGTTTCATTCGAAATCAAACATCTATTTCTGATGCAATTATCGTAATATGATTTTTAAGTTGATTCGAAACGTCGAATTTGTATTATACATATGTTTGTTTTGAACGAATGGATGTTGAAATATTATATTTACGGTTCGAAGGTTTTAATTATTTCATTTTATTTCCACATCGTGGTTCTGTTGAATCGTTAAATTTTAACGTCAGTTTAAGCTGAAAAAATACTGTTTTTTTTATATACAGGGCTTAAGAGGGATTGTAAACGTATAAGTGAAAATGCGACGATGCTGAAACATGTATGAAAATTAATTGAAATAAATTGGTAGCTTGTATAAACAGAAATTTCATAATGTAATATTTCTGCGGTTTCTTTAATTAATCAGTTATAATTATTCGGTTTTGGATGCCAATTTTAATTTAACTTGGGTTTGTATTGTGATGAAAATTATATTAGTAGTGTACTTTTGGGAATTTTTGATGACAAAGATTTCGACAGAAATAATTGAACTTTCTTATTTTAGAAAACAAAAAATCGTTGAGGTTCAGTAATTGGTATGTTGAGCTTGAAATGTATTTCATATTAAATTGAGCTCAGTTGTATCTCGAGGGCATGCAGAAATAATTCCGAAGAAAATTTTATTTTCAAATGAGCGTAAAATCAGAACTATTTTTACATTCATAACGATAAGTTCAATATACAATAGCTTCGAAAGAAAATTAAGCAATTTATCGCTAGAAATTAAAAATTAAATGTGCAGTAAATGTTTCGACCGAAAAATAATAAGTTCATGAAATAATTTCAATTTGATATATATTATATAGAATACGAATATATATTTTCAATAATCAAATACCTGTAATTGAAATTTTTTAATTCGATATCCATCTAAGAATTTATGAATCACAATCAGGATAATTTGTAAGTCGTCTCCGGTTTATATTTGACAATCGTTTTAACAGCTCAAAAATTTTCACTGAACACAATCGAAAAAGGGTCGATTTTTCCGATTCTCTTCTTTTATTCATTTTTTTTTATTATCGCGCAAAAATTTTCTACGACCGAAAAAAATCAGTGACACAAAAGGCACGAGTGAATTTCGAATGCGGTCTCGGGAGAATTTTGAAGAAAAGCGGGAAAATCCCACTCGTACAATGAAAACTCCTTGGATTTTCCGCAGATCGCTCAACACGAGAAACGTATATGGAATTTTGACCTGATGCAAAAGCAATTTCAGAACTTCGGCGTCGACTTATATTGGATTCACTTACACTTATAAATTGCTTAGATTTGCAAAATTATAATATGACAGATTTCACTTATCGAAAGCACATATCACAAATTTTCTACTTTGTACAAAATCAGTCAACTATATAAAATTTCAAATTGGAATTCTTCGTTGAATTTTCATGGAAAACTTTCAGATCGTTATAATATTCAACTCGCAGTAAAATATATGTGAAGAGTTTCAGCATAATAGGTATTCAAAAAAGCTGCCTGAAGTGTGTCCCATTTGCATTCGTGATTATTTGGGGCTGAAATTCGGGATATATGGCAAAGTACACATGTGTTGTAGAATTTAAAATTTTAATACGAATGTCGTTTTTGTATTCCGGGTACGGCCCTTCGTTAGTGATCTCGTTGACTGAAATGATTGTAGAAGTACATTTATGAATTATTATGATTCGTCAGTAGTAAATTATTAAAAATGCGAATTCGAGTAATGTATTTCGAAATGAATAATGTTTGCATGGAATGTATTCGTTATTTTTCAGTGTAAACGTTTACATATTTTAATGAAATTGATTCTGCTCAAATTTTTTCGCAGATATTTGAAACAATGTTTATCCACCTATTTAAATATTAGTAAACGATATTTTTCAAAAATAAACCCATAAAAATTATTGTGGCTTCAAAACGCGAGTCGAAAATTGATATGTTGGCATGAATGAAAATTAACTCTAAACTTTTTATCATATCAATATTTCAGCAACCCGATATTATCAAAAACACATTTGCATGTTTAAATATTTAGATTTAACGGCGAAACTGCACGACTACGAACAATAAACGGAGCTTAATACACATTGTAAATTATACATTATTTTGCTACAATCACAAGCTAATTTGTATGCAATTTGAATAAAAACCGATAGTTTACGCTCGAATATTCTGAACAAAGGTGCAAAATTTCCGCAAACAGGTTCAATGTTTATTTTAACCACATGTTAATTATCTTACTTGCTGGTATTATAATTGACATTCATTGTTTGTTTTTGTTATAGCTAATTATCTAGTACTAAAATACCGGGAGGCTCTTTTCAAATACGGTGTAGACAATTTTTATTTGGTTTTGTTATTTGGGAACTGAGAAAATTTAAGATCTTAATAAGGTATTATTATATTTTATAGACTTATTTAATTGTGTTTCAACATTATACATTCGTTGTTGATAATTTTTGAAAAAATTATCGATCGCATGTACACGAATTTTATATCAGATTCGTTCACCAACCGTCAAGATTCACCAGGCGCTAACCTGACAGAGGTCAACCCGTCAAAAGTCAACCCGTCAGATGTCAACTCGTCAGAGGTCAACCCATCAGGGGTCAATCTGACAGGGTCAAACCATCAAGGGCCAACTCGTCAGGGGCCAATTCGTTAGCGGTCAAACCGTTAGAGGTCATCCCATCTGGGGCCAACTCGTTAGGGGTTAGCCCGAGAGGGGTCAAACTTGCAGGGGTCAAACCGCCAGAGGCCAACCTGTTAATCATACTAAGTTGTTATAATACAGACTGGCAGGACAACGGCTGCCAGGTTCAGCTAGTTAGAAAATATCAATACCTTATTTAATTTGTACGAGCCCAAATGAACACACATCTTCCAAATTATCAATCATTTGTTTTGCGGATGCTATTTTACAAAAAATATACCTCCATAATTGTACAGTGAATATAAATAAATAATATTAGATTATTTTTTTTGTAATTCCGTTAATTTGTTTATTGGGATTGTTACATGTTTCATCAAAATATCATAAAATTGTATTCGAAAAGGTTCTATATATTTTTTGAGTTCAAAATATTGTCCAAGTCATGCCCTAGTTGTTTTCTAGTGCGCAAACAACTCGTATAATTGCAATTCTAGTTTTCCAATTAGACTTTCGCAAAATCCAAACAGATCTGAATTTTTTTTGTAAAAATATGAAAACAAACTGAATTCATAATACTTTTTTCACGAACACAATTTCAAATGCTCCTAGGAATCGATTTATATGGAATTAAATTTTCACACATCGCCGTAAATCTATTCGATTGCACATCTGAGCATTTTCACCATGTTAACGAAAAAAAAATCAAACGGTTTTTTTTTCGGTGTGATTTTTTTTCAGATACGACCGCTTCCAGCACACCTGATGCCACAATTTTAATGCGCCACTAAACTTTCAGAGCTTTCCATATTAAAATTTAAGCTTCGGAAACGTAGTAAAAACTGGCTTAATAATGTACTCGTTTGCTTGAGAACATTTTTATTAACATGGCTTGGCTTTTGTGAAAAAATTCATTATGAAAAAATCAGTAATAATCGATCAAAATTTGCTGAAAAATTATTGTGTAATGAAAATATCATTTGATATCATATCTTGTGGAAAATATTTTTTTTAAATTATCGTTATGTTTTTAGATTCAAAAGATACTTAAATGTTTTTAGTTTCAATGCAAGAGATTAAGAAAGAGAGGTTATTATACAGTTAAATTGTGTTTACAATTTATAAAGACGTTCAAAACTGAATGAGAAATGAACATTTCAATTCAAAATTGAACAATCCAATTATTATGATTCGATTATAGTGCGTCTTTGCGCTTGTAAACTTTGCTCGAAAACGAACAGTCTGGGCGGATTAAGCGAGTAAAAATTAATCTTTTAATTAACCCCTTGTCTCGAATAATAATTTCAGACAGAAAAGGGGTATATAGCCGTTGCTGAAAACAATTTTCGCAGATTTCGTGTTATTTACAGTTCCAATTAAGGCAGAATAGGGCTGTGTATTTGGTCGTATTATGGGATTTTCGGCGAAAATGTGCAATACAAATTTCCAACACGAAATTACAATTTCGCTAATGTCGTATTAAGTGAGTCGTATTATGAGCGGTTTTTTTAGAATCATTTAAATGTAAGGAGTTTTGTTTATTTTTTTAATCTATTATATTAGTACTTATGTCATTTATAATAAATATTATATCTTTTTCACTAAGTGGATATCGGATTGTTTTTAAATTTATTTTATAAATTCTTAACTTGAAAAAATATATATTTTGAATGATCCTTATATAAATTGACTTTCATTTTAATTTGCTTCAAAGCAAATTAGTAATCTAGTTATTGGAAAAATATTAAGAGTGATCGATAAAGAGATAACTCGTTTACAAGCGGCTCGAAAAAAGCCAACAAATTAACTCACGAACAGAAAACTAGTTTACGAGAAAAAATATAACCAAGTGAAGCAAAAAGTAATTTATTTATTTTTAAACCATCCGAGTCTCGATAAACTCGTTTATCTTCCTATATCCCATAGACGACTTGCAACGCCCAATTAACAAATTCTTAAATAAACAATGCGCCATTTTCATAAACTCAAACGAAATTACCTTTCAACAAAATTGTATGCAGGCGCTGTCCAACAGCTGCCGACAATTAACAGCAATGACGGCCGGGAAAGGGTTAAATTAATTTCAAGAAGGAACATGACGAGCCTTTCCGGTATTATGTCTCAACGAAAGACTTCCACAAAGCCCCCGTAACTTCCTTACACGTGAAGTTTCTGAATTTCAGAATGTGTCTATTTAATATCCGGCACGTTCCGAGACTTTCGATTTAATTAAATCCGAACGGATATATTGCGAGTTTATGTAGAAAAAGAAATCCGTTTATGAACGAAAATATATCTCAATCAAGTCTCGCATTTTCGTATATTATATTATAAGGCTGTTTTCGATTCGAATGTTGGCACGTGCAAAAATCGAGACCCTTTCGAGAGACATATGGGGATGATTTTTTCGTTTGACGTTTTCGCCGAACGTGGAAAAAGGTTCGATGGGAAATCAATTTGTGAAACCAATCAATCTTTGTCGTGATTGATCAATCAGATTTCGTGTAAGGCTCGATTAAACGACGTTCATTAGCCGGGTCTGATAACGAATGTAGGTCAATATTAAGATTAATTGATTTTGAATTGATAATTAAGTTAGTGATTGTTTTGAATTTGTTAGTGATTATTATAATTTGTTGTATCTAATTTGCGATAAAAAATTAATATAAATTGCAATAAAAGATAAAACTATTGACTCGCATAAACGTGATGTATTCGGTTATATTGGGAAAATTATTTCTCGTTATTTTATGATTGTCGTATCGAAAAAAGATCCAATTTCGTATAATAGACAATTTATGATAGAAATGAAGTGTTTCATCATAAAGAATCGTAAAGTTGGGTATTGATTCGTAAAAACTATATTGCTTTTTATAGAAATCTAATTATTATTGAATGTCACTTAAAAGGAATTTTTATCATACGATAATATCTGAAATTGCAATGATTTAAAAATAATATTTTACTTTAATAACGTATTAAAATATTTAAAGGAGAAATGCTTCATAAACCACTACTTTTAATCATTACCAGAATATGCTCAAACCATTCAATATCACTATTCAAACGGCTTTAGGTCGTTCAGCAATTTTCAGCAAACGATGAATCTAAAAAGCTTCTCTTCAGTCGCATTTGAACCATCTCCACATAATGCGAAAATCGTTCGAGAGTTTCACAATTTTCCGCATTCGGAAATGTATTTGAGCACACTCTGCGGTCATTTTGCATTCGCTTTTATAACATAAGTCCTTATTGAATTTGTAACGTTTGTAATTGCGAATTTTTAACGCGTATAGATGTAGAAAATATCGAATTTCTTTAGTATTTATTTTAAATACAATTTATAAAATAAACATACGAACTTAAAGCTGAAATTGCTTTTCATTTTATCATTTCACCACTATGAACTCATAACTGGTCATCGACCTCATACTATGAAAATACACATATTACAATGTACATACGTTGTTCAACAACTGCATACACCACATCTACCTTTTGCACTTTGCCGGCAAATTTCGTTAGCAGCCTCAATCCAGAATATGAATAGCCTGGCAAAACCAAAAGCCGCATTATTACAGATCGGTGCATATACAGAGCAAATGCATAATCGTATTTGCATCAATCGAATCGGGATTATTTTCTATATATATATACATACACATAGTTTCAAATTTTCAAACAACCGCTTCGGATTGAATTTTGATAAATTTTCGGGATGAAATGAATAATTAAAAAATCTATCATTATAAAAAAAATATATTTTCTCATTGAATCAATTCAGAATATTCACCAAATTCGAAACACCCTATTCAAAAATTAATGACTCACATTTGAATATCGTCACGCGTCCGAATAACAATCCCACTCTAAATTGCAAAGTTTACCCTGGCAGATTGCTAATTCAGGGCACATTTTGCATTTCCAGATTACACCTGTGTTTGGTGAATGTCTCGAAATCGAAACTGTCGTCCCCCGCTTTACGTACGTCATAACGTTACTACTAATGGAATAATACATGCGGCCCGTCCTGCACTCAATTAAACACGTGCCTTTTGCTCACCGAGAATGGAACATGTGTATGATGTTTAGCAGGGCCGGATTGTGGTTAAATTGGATCGGTTGTTTGTTTTTGTGAGGTAGTTGTATTTTGGCTTCGGATGAAAATTCGATCTCGATACCTTTGGGTTATCGGAACGATTTATAATTGGAGTGATCATATTTCCAAAGACTCAAAATAGAATGCTCCAAAAAAAGGCTTCGTTCTTTTTATATTAGAATCAAATTTTCTTAATTATTATTTGTAAAATAATTTTTTTTTTGGCGTATCATCGGATTTGTCATTATTTTTAAGATTAAAATTTGCTAAAATATTATTAGATCAAAATTATATCGATCTAACAATCACACAAACCATCACCACTTGATTCTAAACTATTTACATGAACAAATTTGCTTACGTACGTCAAATTCGACCATCCCATCCAAACTTCGATTCACCCCAATACAACATTCGATTCGAATCATCATAACAATCAACAATGAAATCCAATCTCCACAGCCTTATTCCCCAAACGCCTCGATCAATTCTGCGAACCGCTCGATATGCAATATCCCGATTAATTAATTAACTATTAATAAATTCCGCCCTGCGCCTTCGGCGGTAACTTCAGACACAACCCTCACAGACATCGTCCATTGTGTTTCGGCTCGAGGCAAGCTTTGTTCAGGGAGAGAACCACTAACCAGAAGCGAGCTTGTTCCCTTCGAGAACCCTGTCTTGTCTGCTCCGAATGGTATGCAAATGTACGGTTTTCCGATCAAACGACCACTCGATGAGTTTGAGGGTGTAGAAACGGTGATATAAATCAGAAATCAGTAACTGTTGAATCGGTATATTGTATTGTTGGAGAAAAAATATAGGGAAATCAATGTGCCGATTGATGTGAGGCACAGTTTGGTGAAAATGTGCCTTAAATCTTATATTATTAGATTCATTTGTCTGCATTATATTTATATGTCTAGAAAAAAATTTTAGCTTTACTATTCTGATTCTTTTGAACAGTCATTATATGAATCATATATACTTGTAGTATCGATAGTATTATATCAATACAAAAGTTTCATTTTTATTTTTATCGAACATCGGAACCAAACCAATGAAATGTATATACCACACTTTTTTATCAGTCGACTCCTATATTCAATATGATATCAGTGATATTTCAACGTGGATTAGTATTAATTATCGCCAGTAACATATCATCAATACATTTATCAGTTTATGAAAAATCCCCAGTTATGAATTTTGAAAACAACTAAATTATTCTAACGTTAACTGTATCTTGACCATACACATTTCAAGTATACTAGGTTGTTATGATTGAGTTATTTTTTCGAAATTTGCATAAAACCACAAATACACTTTATTATTGTTAGAAATTTCAAAAATTTCTACGGGCTGTTTATTGTTCACTGGCTAGATCCAAACATAACAGATACTGAAAAGGAAGTACTAGTCTAGTACTACTAATTTAGTACTAGTCTAGCAGTAGTCTAGTACTAGTCTAGCAGTAGTCTAGTACTAGTTTACTTAATGGAATAGTTTGAACACAGGTATTTGGAGGAAGAAAAAATGTTTGACCATCGAAAAAATAGATGAATCTTTTCATAACCTAATACTAAGCATTTCATATCATATTGAAATCTTTTGATTCTATCATGTATATTTTTTTTGAAAAAAGTTTATTTAAAAATATAAATAAGTTGACGTGATTCAAAAAAATAATTATTGCCAAATAAAATGTTGAAAAACACTGTTATTTGCTGTATTAAACAGATGCAAACTGTAGGAAATAGGTGATGAGATAGATGGGTTTTGTTGTCTGGTTAAATCGTGGTGTCGCGTTTCAGCTATTGTTCTCTATCGACTTCATGTTGTAGGAAATACTGTTTGTTTCTCGTTGATATCAGTTTTGAATGCGGATATTTCATATATAAAATGTCGGAAGAGGAAATGAAAGAGGAATGAGGAATGTTGGAAGGTTCTGAAGAATCTTTCGACGTCTATTGTTGTTTTTAAGTATCGAAATATCCTTTGTTTTTCATCATGATGTGTCTTAAATATAAGTGTATAAGTTTATGATAAATTTATTCGTGTAAAACATTAAACATGACCTAAATACATCAAGTAACCAATGACTGTGATGTGTGTTGTTATTGAGAGCGGTTTCAATTATTTGATAATAATCCTATTAGAGTCGTGATTTTCTCGCGAAACAGATCAAACTTCGATAATTGTATCAAGTAAGTGAATTTATACAATAGAAAATATTGATAATTTTATATTATATGACGAATTTCTTAATCGTATTTATTTGTTTTTATTTTAAAAATAGACCAAACTCATATAATTTTTTTACGAAAAATTTGAAAATAATCAAACTTCCTAAAATAAAATTATACGAATACCCACAAATCCAATTTAATAATTCGCGAATGAGTTTCCAATTTCGACAATAACATAAATATTACTTTTTTCGATTAATACCCTCCTACTACAATCTTAAAAACGAGAAAACCTTACAAATAACACAAAGATAATCTACCGGAAAATACGACCGAAAGTAATCTCAATAATGAAATAAGATTCCGAAAAAAATATTATTATATCATTACCATAAAATATATTTCACGTCATATGCGACAACTAGGCCGTATAAATTGCGTATAAATATTCTATTAGTTGGGGGGCGTATAACTCAAATTTTTCGAGACGTCTCTTCTGGGTACTTTTGGGACCTAACCAAACTCGGAACAAAGTAGACCGTAAACTTTAAATGGAATGAGATCCTACTTTTTTAAATCGTAAATTTCGCGGCACTTTTATATACTTTTTCTAGGGCCATAATATGATTTCCGTAATTTGATTTGATCGTGTGTTATTTATGTGATAAAGTTTATCACATAAATGTAAAGTTAATCTATACTGTTTGTTTCAATGTATTTTTTATATCATGTACTTAATTATAATATATTTTTTCGTTAATGATTCTTCTTGAAAATTTATTGTCGAATCAAGTGCATTGTTCGTGGGCACAAAATGCTTTCGCGTACACGTAATTTATACGCAAATCTAGATAATCAGGTTTCAGCTGAAAAACGCCTCAGAGGCGCAAAGCGATGTTTATGTCTACGGAATATAATCTTAGACTATTACGGAATTATTTAAATAGATAACAAAGTTTCAAATAAAATCTTATTTGTGGTCATATTAATTTTTTTCGAGCATATATATAATTTTCGATAAAATATTATATATATTATATCAAGCTTACGATTAGAGATTTTCATAAAGATTTGCGTGCTTTGTTGAGAAAAAAATAAATCAAGTCTAAAATGTTTATAAATTGTTCGTACGGAGAAAACGTTACATGTCGAAAAAATTCTCACATGCAAAATAAACATTATTTTCAATATCGTTTCACAGGTAGTTCGTGTTGATGATTTTACTAAAGCGTAATAATACTTAATTACTTAGGCGCATACATATTTTTCCAAGATAAATTTCGGGAGAAAATAACATAGTTTCACGATTAAAATATTTTTGTGAATAAACATCCTAAATGAAGTACGCAAAGGAAAAAAATAAGATATTTGATTATAATAATTACGAAATCATATTGAATATATCGTATTCATTATAATAGATTTTTTCGATCATTTTATTTATTCGACATTTTCCGATACACATAAAAATTTTCAATAACCTCTCCGCCGATTCGAATCCAAACAATATATCCACAATTTTCGCAAACACGAGCATTAGCGGATTTGCACACACGCACATATACATTCTCAATGGCCCGCGGGAATACGAAAGATTCATCTTTTTTTCAGGAACAAACTCTTTCTTTTATACGCGGCACTTTATTCCCGTTTCCTTCCGGGCACGCGAGTTAATATCTCGCAGGATCCTCCTTTTGAGCCTCGCCGACAACGGAGGCTGTACAATGCGCAGAAATATGAAACCGGAGGGACGGATAGGGCAAATAAGTGGCGCAAAAGGGAAATATGTACAAATAAATGCTTGTCGCTGTAGTTTGGATTCGATCGGCGGGAATGTTCGGGTCGTGTTGCCGAATGGGGAAAGTGTGGGTGTTGGTGTTTTTTTCATGCGGTGCTGAAAGCGCTGGATGTGGTTTCGCGTTGATGAATTGGAATTGTATGATTGTTGGGATGGTTTGCGGTTGGTTTTTGTTTGGGGAAGTGATCTGGATTTTGTGATGCTTGGATGTTTTTGTTTGAGAAATTTTCTTGGATTTGGGTGTGAAGCTTGGTATTGTGGTTCTTAAAAAAAGTAAAAAAAATTGTTTGTCGATTTGAAGTCAGTGTAAAATTTTGTATTAAGCCAGAGGTCATCTAAAATGGTTTTTCGTGAATATTTCGTTAACTTTAAAAAAAAAATTGGTTATCTAATTTGTATCTTAGAAAATTACCTATAAAAAATGTCTGTAATATTTATACGTAAGAGTGACCGTTTTTGAAATAATTCTATTTAAAGAATTGCTAGTATTTTGTATGTAGCCCTTAATGATATGTACGTGGAGTTCAAAAACTTCGTTCTTTGGTTTCGTTTTAAAAAAAAAATCAAAATTTTTCTCATTTGTTAAGATAATTGTGTATAATAATAATACATAATATTATCATTATAAATATGGAAATTAAAATGAATACAATTATAATTAACATAATACTCAACTTTGAAATCCAAATATTATGTAAAGGACTTATAATATAAGAAATCTTTATTTTACTTTTTATTTACTTTAATCATAAAAGGAGGATATCAAAAAAAATAAAATATTGAAAACCATTCCTTTCTAATTGTAAATGTGATAATTTCAGAACAGTAATATATTATTACAGTAAACCCCCCTATAACGTTAAGATAGATTCCACGCTATAGCGCGTTAAGGTTTTTCAATTTTAATTTTTCTTTTTGGATAATTTTACGTATTAACTGCTTGTTTCAAATGCATTCGATTTTTTTTTTATTTGAATGCATTTGAACGATATAGAAGGGGACGTAATAGGGGGGTTTACCGTATATCTATCTATAATATTTATCACTTACCTAAAGTATTTAATATTAACCGATAAATTTGAAAAAATATGTAAAGTTTCCCGAAAAACAAAATTCTCAAAAAGTTTACATAAATTCAAATAGATGTCAGCTAAAATCAAGCACAAAAAACTTAATCATATAAACATAAAAAAATATACATATATATAATATACGAATTTCAAAATATATTATACATACATAACACCCAAAAAATATTATGCGAGAAATCGGTTTATTTTTCCACGGATTCGCGCGTCGGCGCCGTTTCGGTTTCCCGCGTCACGCGCCGCTATTTATTTCGAAAATGTTTAAATCGACCGTTGAGAGGCCGCCGCGCGTAAACACAGCAACGGTGCATGGTCGCCGTTCGCGCGTTTTATGCGCGAAGCCGGCGCGCAAATGTGCCACATTCGAATTTTGGCGCGCTCCGCGCCGGCGATTTCGCGCGCGTAAAACGCCGGTCGTAATCGGGCGGTTTCACGGCTTGCGGATTACGGTTATGGTCGGCATCTGTGTCCGAAAGTAAATTCGGTTTATTTATATATTTTTAATAGGTCAAAGGCGTTTTTTATTATTTTTTGTGAAAATTAGGATAATGACAGAAGTGGTGGAACATGTACCTGTAGTTGATCAAAAAATATTAAAATTAAGGCTTTTACAAACAAAGATCTTTTGGAAAAGGTGCGATAGATAAGCAGTTTATTTATCACACCATTTCCTGAAGATAACCATCATTAAAACCTTGATTTTTAAATTTTTTCTAACAATAAGAAATGGTCAACTACAGGTACATACATGGTCCACCACTGGTGTCTTTCCCCAATAAGTAAGTCACAGTTAAAATGTACTAACAGTGAAAGTATACTTTCACTGGATTTTTAGGGATTTCATATTCTGAATACACTTTCTAGATAGATGTGTTATAGTGAAAATGTATCATTAGTGAATCTGTATTTTTTCTCTTCATAAAAATATATTGGATTCGATTTTCTTTTTTGATGAATTGTTTGAAGTTATTAAAAATAATTTTACTAACTGGATTGGTGAAAATATATTTTCATTAGTTAAAATAAAATTTTACTTGGGAATATAGATTCATCGTAACATATATATTTAAAGATATAAATACAAAAAATAATCGATCTAATTTTTTCTCATAACTTTAAGAAAACAGTTTCATTTTATTTAAAAAAAAATATTGATACTTAAAAATGTTCGTTAAAAATTTATATAAATGTACAATGATATTTTGGAAAGATTACGAAAGTATTTTCCAAAATATCTGCGTATCGAAATGGGCGAGTATTTATAAATTGTGAGCATTCTTCAAAATAAGCGTGAGAAACATGAGTTTATGCATTTCGGTATTGAACTAGATTAAAATATCTTGGATGTATTGATATTTGGTTGTTCTGTCGACACATAAATCAATCGTCTGAAGATCTAATTATTTATATTTAGTATTAATAGAAAAATAATCGCATGTGTGCGTTTATAGGGCACATTTGTGTATCCAATAGAAGAAACATTTTGATTTTTATAAACAGAAACCATAGACATTGACAGCTTATTTATACGAAACATTTGCTTAACACACTTTTATGACGTACGAATATTTAGTGTTTCAATATAGGTTCAGGATTTTTGAAAAAAATTCATTGAAATGCACATATTAAAAATTTTGATCCTCAGAACTTTTCAGAAGTTTTATATCTTTTACAAAAATAGCTTGCGTTTAAGATATTATATAATGATTATATAAATATTAAAAACCAAGATAATATTCATACTGAGTGATGCAAAAAAATCAAATGGAAGATTATTTTATAAATATTTAGACTTCAAAGCTATTGTAGGTCATTAATGGATCTGATGATAAATTTGGATGTTGTAAATCAACCATGTGAAAAGCCAAAATGCAAGCTATTTTTACTACGTGGGTTAACGCGAACCTGAATACACTAATGGAAATGGGTAAACAGTTACATTTATACATCAATCAACACATGAGAAACACTTTACATTCAAATGGAAGGTCAAACGATAGTGACTATTGTAAATAATACGCTATGGAAATAGAATAATTTAGTAATTCGTTGATAATTTGAATTTTCAGGATGAAATCGATAGAAATGATCCTCCAGACGCCTTTGTAGTCATATATTCAGTAGTAGATAAAGCATCTTTTCAATGTGCAGAGCATGAACTGGCCCGGCTTTCAGACGCAGAGCTTCTTCGTACGCGCCCAGCTCTGTTAGTTGCAAACAAAATAGATATGGCCAGAAGCAGAACAGTTTCCACTCAAGGTAAAACTAATATTGTCAAAATATTTCAAACAAGAGATTTTTGAATAACATAACTTTTCGTTTTTCAGATGGAAAATGCTTGGCTTGCACGTATAGAGCGAAATTCATAGAAATATCGGTCGGTATAAATCACAACGTAGACGAGTTGCTAGTGGGAATTTTAAACCAAATCAGACTCAAGTTGGAACACGCAGCAGCAATGGGATCGAGAGAAGGCTCTCCGGCCCAATGGTACAAGTCTAGAGGTGTTGTGAGAGCGAGTATGAAGGCACGTCAAATGCTGACATGGATATTCGGAAAAGAAGATTCTAAATTTAAGAATTGTGAAAATTTACATGTTTTGTAGATAAGACCACATTAATAATAAGTAATTTTGATATTTGTAATATGTTCATGAGCTCATATTAATGTAAATTTTATATATGAAAAATGAAAAAAAAAGTAGAAGTTCTGTTTTGAAATATAATTGTGTTATGTATTTAAAATATATCACAATCTAGTTATTAAGTGTTTTTTCGTATTATGAATATTTTCATTAGGTATTAAAAACATATATAAGAGAATACAATTTTTTGTCAACTGTTCTAATATTTATATACTTAAATATAATATAGAAAAAAATATTAAAAATTATTTAAGCTTTGTGAAATTAAATCATTTTTTTATAATCGATCATGTATTTTTTAATCAATTTGATCAAATCATTAATATAAAAAAATTGGAACTCATACAGTATGGTTAAAAAGTAGTGTTTGAAAAGTTCTTCATTAATAAAAAAATAATAAGTGTTATTACAAATAGTAAGGTTAATCCAAATTGTAATTAGAATTCAAATCATTATATTCAATTATAGTTTTCGTATACCGAAATGATCAAATACATTTTTTCAACTACATGGGTCCAAAGTTATTTTGTTTTCAGTCGAATATTTCATAAATCAATTGTTATTAATTTCGAACTTAATTATAATTAAATAAACATAATCATAAGTGTGTTTTGAACCCTTTATTTTGCCAAAAAGTTTTAAAATGTGCCTTTTAGTAATTCACATACTTTCGTTGAGTAATTTTTCAAATGCCAATTTTGAAAAACGTAGAACAAACCAAATGCCAAATTTACAAAATTATATGTATATTATGTCGTATCGACTGATTCAATTTACGGTGTATTTATTGAAATTATCTACAACGTTGTAAAATTATGTAAAAATGTATATAGAACATATCTGACCAAAGCGTTTCGTCAAATCATCAACTTTTTTTTAAAAAACGAACACATCAAAGAAAACATACGCATGTTTTCATCATGTTACACAAAATAAAGTATTAAAATATGACATTTGAAAAACATAATCTTTCGATATTCATGGGTCCAACAATTTATCATGCAATCAATTTATCGAGGTCCACTTTTCAGAATTTTGGCACAATTCAATCACAGATTCAATCACAGATGCCCTGTTTATTTTTTACATACACATATACATGTAGCTTAAGTATTTAATGTATTTCAAGTGAATTAAGTCAAACCTATAGATTAAGTTAAAATGTATACTATTACGTAAGTAACTCAGATTTGTGAATTATGTATATATATTTTTTATTCTACGATGTATAACCAAGTGGAGTGACAATAATCCATGTAGCATACTCAATTTGTTACAATTAAGAAATCATTTAAATTTTCAGCTACTCGTTTAAATATGGTTACAAGCTAAATCTCATAAACTGTGTATTTATTATATTCAAACAATTGGAGGCAAATAAAACAAATCAAAGAACTATTGACTTTTTTATTATAATCAGATTTCTTCAAAAGATAATTACTCAAAATATTTTTGAGACATGATAAGATGTATTACATACTTTAAACTAAATTGACGTAAAGAAAATAGCATTACGATTTTTTCAATAATTTAGGACCTTTGTCTTTCAATTTCATTTCCAATAATAATTTCCGGTTGTTTGCTTTTCTGTCCAATTTCTTTTGATACCTTGTTTTAGCGAAATCTATTTCTTTAATTCCTTCAATCATTTTTGCAGCAAATTCTTCTTGCTGTAGCATACGTGTTTTTTGATGAGACTAAAAGATATCCACATAAAAATTAAAAACTTTTATTGTTAAAAAACCCTGTGAGCAATGAAAGATATATTTACTCCAATAGGTGTCGGTCGTCCATCCAAAAATTTGTAATCGGGTAGATCTGTAAGTGGACCGCAAGAGTTTTTATTAACTGGTAATGCTACTTGTCTTCTCCAACGAATTGACGTGGAAATACATGATGTGTGAATTTGACGTTTTGCAACTGTAAAAAATTATCAGAAAACTGAATATCAAAGCAGAAAAATATAAGGGTTACGTTAATATATACAATTGTCAATTGATATTACTTAAAATATAATTGATAGTGAAGGTAATCCTGCACTTTAAAATTATTTGTAAAAACTGTCAAACATAACTTCCCTACAATATGTACAAGTGTAAACTAAACTCATTAAGAAACTTAATTTTCGGACTTTTATTAGATAAACTAAACGTGAAATGCATTAAGAATCTTAATTTAAGCAACGATAATCTATTTTTAATCGTTAAAATAGAAATTTGTTAATAAATAATTTACGCACTAAAAATGCAGGATTACCGTTAACGAATGAAAAGATGGTAAATTAATATAATTGCATTTATTTGGCTTATTTTATAGACGTAATTGAAAGAATATTACCGTTTAAACGTGAAAAAAATCTACAAAGCTCCATAACGTAACCTCTAAAACCAAGTCAGTGTGACAGCTACAGCGACAATACAAAATGTGAGCACTTTTCGTCGGTGCTTATAACTTAAAAAAAATATATTAAAAAAAAAATTTAGAGTCTTATTTGTGTGAAGATTTGAACTATTTCATTTCGAAATTAATTAGGGCTTTTTATGCTGATATTTGTAACTTTTATGTGCTTTTACAGAGGAGTTATAAATTTTTTATAAGTTTTACAAATATTTGCCATGAATATATCAATCCAATTATCATCCTAGTTTCGGTTATATCATATAACATCATTTATACATATAACTTATATGTATAAAGAGAGTGTTAATGTAGTGCCTTCATGTACAGCATGGTCGTTATAACTGTTGTGTGTAGGCCGGAAAATGTGCCGCGAATATTTAAATTGCAACTTATTTTCTATCAAGATCAATGCATTCAATTAAAATTTGATATAATCATTTTGCCCACGTCTCTCGTAATCATTGATATCCAGACTAAATTGAAACCCTCACAAAGAGGCATAAAAATACTTTATATAAGAAATTCTTATGATTTCATTTTTAATTCAACCGAAAACATTTATTTTTTTAAATATTAGATAAAAATTCATATACAAATAATCATGTAATTAATATAGAGACATCTATGAATGTATGATTATTTTAACGGAAGTGTGTATCTCACACTCGGGACTTTTGAAAAAAATATTTCAATATAATAAAAAAAAACGCGGAAAGCTAATCGATATGATTCTATACATTAGTTTTAATAAAAGTACTCAAAACTATTAATACACAAACAGTTTTACATTCAATTGATTGTCAGATACAATGTTATTAAAATTTTGATAACTTTGAGTTGATAATTTCATTTCCTGATTACAGTTAGCCTATGTCAAATATCCTTCAATTTCAATTTGTCGTTTTGTAGTTAGCCAATTAATAAGCGGAACTCTAATAGAATTACAACAGCTTTATTATAGATGATTGGTTTCGTCTTTCAGTTACTGCTCTCTTTAACTCAGTCACATTATGTCCTTTGAAGTACGCTGTCACAAATACTTGACATATTGAAATGGACTTCGATTTGATACTAAAAGATGTTGGGGATTTTGGTAGCTATCAGCAGTTAGTGATTTATTTGGTTCTTTTACCGGCAGTTTTACCATGCAGTTTCCACGCATATTCACAATTGTTTATGGCAGCTCAACCCGATCATTGGTGCAAAGTTCCAGAATTTCAAAAACTTGATGCCTCTATATCCAAAAATATCAGGTAAATAATTATATTTTAACTTATTATATTTCCACATGCAGATTTTTTCAGATTCAAAATATAACAGTTGAAATAATTTCAGCATTCCGGTAGAGTATAGAGATGGAGAATTTCAATATTCAAAATGTGAAATGTTTGATTTCAATTATACTGATCTTTCTGAAAATTATGAGTCTGCGGAAAATAAACTCACAAATCAATCAATAAAAGAATCTAAAATAGATTGTACGAATGGTTGGATGTATGATAAATCTGTTTATCAAAATACTGTTGTTATGGAAGTATGTTTCAAACCTTATTGCTACAATTGTTTTTCAACAAACACAATTCTTATAAAAATATTGTTTTTCAGTGGAATTTGGTGTGTGATAAAGATTTTTATGGGACATTAGGATTAGTACTTTTTGGCATTGGAGGAATAATTGGAAATTATATATTTGGATATTTACAAGATAGTCTTGGAAGAAGACCATCGTTTTTCATATATTTATTGATAGAGTGTGTCTTTGGAGTTGCAACAGCTTTCTCTCAATCTTTTATTGTATGGGTAATTTTTAGAATCGGAGTAGGATTTACTGTGCCTGCGATATTGGCTACACCATATGTCTTAGGTAAATGATTCATACAAAGTAAATATGTTTTATTTGTTCATACAAAGTTAAAATTTATATTATATGATAATTTTTAGCTATTGAATTAGTTGGTCCAAAGTATAGAACTCTTTGCACAATTGTATCAAATATTGCTTATTCTTTGGGATTAGTTTTGTTAGCTGGCGTTGTGTATTTAGTAAGAGATTGGAGACAGCTTGCCCTTGCTACAACATTGCCCTTTATTTGCTTTTTCTTTTATTGGTGGCTTATGCCTGAAAGTCCACGTTGGCTGTTAGCTCGAGGAAGATTTGACGAAGCAGAAAGAATACTCAAAACTATGGCGAGGTATTTATAATGTTTTACTGTATGTATTTCATCAGTTAATTTTTCAAAATTTTTTTACTAAAATAGAATAAATGGAAAAACTTTACCAGCAAATTATATGGTACATTTAAAAAGAAAATTTGAAGCTGAAAATTTGAAGAAAAATTTAGATAAATTAGATGAACGTAGATATGGTATTAGAGACTTATTCAGAACACCAAATTTACGAAAGAAGACACTAATCATTACTTTTATTTGGTTCACAAATACAAGTGTTTACGTTGGATTATCTTATTATGCCCCAGTTCTCGGAGGTGATGAATTTTTAAACTTTTTCCTAGCTGGAGCCGTTGAATTACCAACATATTTATTTTTGTGGCCTTCGATGGAAAGATTAGGAAGAAGGTGGACACTTTGTTTGAGTATGGTTGTCGGTGGTACTGCATGCCTTGCAACTTTTTTGGTTCAAAATGGTAATATTAATTCCTATGAAATTAAGCTGAGAACTTAAATTTGCAATATATTTTATTTTTCTATCCAGATACTGCTGTGATGCTGGCATTATATTGTGTGGGTAAAATGGGAATATCATCATCTTTTGTAGTATTACCTTTAATGGCATCGGAATTGTATCCGACTGTAGTACGTGGATTGGGTATGAGTATCAGTTCAGTTGTTGGAATGTTGGGACCAATATTTATACCATTAGTGAACTATTTGGTGAGATTTGTTCAATACAAAATTAATTTATAATTTTCGAATTATGAAAATTTTATTTTTTATTTTTCAGGGAGCAGATATGATGGTTCTTCCTTTATTAATAATGGGATTCCTTTTAGTCGCTGGAGGCATAGCCAGCTTATTGCTACCAGAAACGCTTCATCAGCATCTTCCACAAACATTAGAGGATGGTGAAGAAATGGGGCTAGATTTTGAATTTTGCTGTCAGCCTCCAGTAAAAATAGACGAGTTAGATAGCAAAAAACAATCAATAGATTATCAGCAAGTTGATATGGTTGAACTTCAAATACACGATGAAAATTGCAATTGCAAAGAGGAACCAATAGACTCGGTAGACGAAGATATTGGAAAAAATATTAAATGTGATTGTGCTACGAGCATTGAAAATGTGAAAAAAGTTCAAATCCATAGTGAATGCATTGCTATTAATAACAATGAATAAAAAATTGTATTGAAAATTGTAATAAGCATTAAGTACTTCAAAAATAATTTATTCGATAAAAAAGCACGGTGAATTATAGAAACTATTAATTATTGATACTCAAAAATATATTTATGGAATAAATGGTAGTTTCATTTATAGATTAATATCATATTTTTGTTTATATAAATACCAATTTCATTTTTCAAAACTACTTCAAATAAATAAAATAAAATGAAAATATACATTTGAACATTATGTATGATAATATGATTATATAGCCACCAAAAATAAAATTCGAAAAACCTCTTTTGTAAAATGTCACTTACAAAACTTCAAAGTGATGGTCAGCGGTCGCCATTCAATTTTCGCCAAATTTCAAACAGAACGAACGTCCAGTGTTTTTGGCACACATCAAATTTGGGCAGTCGAGCGCATTTCCATTTTCTGCATTCGAATATAAATGCGAAATCTGCATACTCGGTTCAATTTCCTATGCAAATGGTCTATATATGAACAGATCGAAAAATCGTTTACTACAGCGTACGTAGAGCATACGATATTAACCTTAAAGTTGAAATATGGGCTATTTTCACCCTGATATATTTTGATTTTTTTTTAAATAATAATAATTTTTAAATTGAAATTGACAAAAAATCATTGATGTAATATTTAATAAATAAAATAAAAATACAAATATTTTATTTATAATAAATTTGTTATCAAAATCATATGTTCACATGAAAAATAATATGTTTATGCTATTCAATGATTTATGAAATACATTAAACGAATTATTTTCACCGGATACTTAAGCTAAATGAAATGTGGCATGGTCAATAGAATAAGTGATTGAATGTTTTCAACTCTGCGAGAGATAAAAAATGACAAATTTTTTGAATGACAATGAAATTTGCTACATTATCATTATTTTTAATCAATTATATGTTTACTATATATATACTTTCCGACATATTGAAAATAAAAATATTATTTTTTTAACTGTATAATTTTTTTTTAACCACTAGTATATGTATTATGGCCATAAGCAGAAGGGGGGTGGGGGCTGAAACCCAGACCCCCCCATGAATTTCAAAAATAGTGGCAGATTTCTCTTAAATTATGAGATTTGAGTTGACATATATTACTCGATCGTGAAATATATATGTAAATCAATTCTTTGAAGGATGTGGCTATTTGCAGACACAATTTCTGCAAACTATTTGCTATTTGCAGATACACTATCTGCGAATTGGTAATTTGCAGGTACAGTATTTGCGAGTTATTGGCAATTTGCAGATACACTGCGAATTATGGGCTATTTGTAGATACGCTATCTGCGAATTATTGGCTATTTGCAATTATTCGCAGATACTGTATCTGCAAATAGTCACATCCTTCTTTGAATACCTTGACTTTACTACAAATGGAAGAAACAGCATATTTTTATTGCTTAAAATTACTTACATATAAAGTTGTATTTCGACCCCCCCTAAAAAAAAATTGGTACGAAACCATCGAACATTTTCCACACACAAATGAATATAAAATAAATAAAAAAAACGAAACACATTAAAGGGTTAAGTTATCAAATGCGCCGCACCATCGCGTCATCCGAAGCGAATCGCGAAAAATTCGCATTGCAAACACGCATTGTGAAATGGTCGTTATTAAATCATCAAGACGGATGTCGGGATCCCGTCTTGGCCACACAAACGTGACATGTCATGATTTATCATGACTTAAACGATATAATAGCCGACTGGACGAGGCTCGAATTAACGCCCGTCTACGTAAACGAGCCTAAGCTCATATAATTGTGTTATGCCGTTTGAGTGAAATTTCACCTTTGTCATGGTGTTGTCTTTTTGAAATTTTGTCGAATGGATTTTTTTATGTGGTTTAAGTTGTTGATGTTTGTGGTTGGTCTTTTGATTTTTTTTTGTTAACGCTCTTTTTAATATTGTACTAGTGATATATGATGGATCTTGAAAAAAAATTTTTCATATGTTATAAATTTGATTCTTATACAAAAGACATATAAATCTTTTATCATTACCAGTGCGATTATTTACAAGCAATGGAGGCCCTCTCCGCGGGGTCCCGATTGAAAAGACCCTTAATATTTTTGAGAAATATTTTTTTAATGAAGTATTATTGTTTTTCTATATCAATCTAATAGACACTATGAAAAAATTTTACAAAAGATACTTTGAATCACTTTCTAATAAAAAAGGCGTTTATATATAACAAAATTTTATTTTCTAAAATCTTCCGTTTGTCCTTTTATAAAATCGACTATTATGCACATATCAAAAATAAATGATAAAATACCCGCCTGCATTATTACTACGCTTTTCCAATTTCAATGATTATTATGTAAAATTGTTGACGCTCCTAGTGACATAAATCCATCATTACCATCATCATCAACAATAAAAATCTCAAACCACTTCTCTACGTTATTGTTAAAGATTATTACTATACATTTCTTAATGTGTTAACAGACGTTCGGATATGGTTACGCGCAACAAATCCATTAGTTGCACGTAATCATGTCCGAACGTCTGTTAATACTTTTAAAACCGATCAGCACCACGCATATGCCCCATCACAACACCATCTACCGATCGACCGCCGAACTACACAACAGAAAAACCCGCAGCATTAAAATTCGAACGTGTCCTCGCAGGACTATTAGACACGACGTTTTATTATGGGTCGGTCGTGCGGTCAGCTGTAACACGTGTCCTGCGACAAATAACCCGCGTGTGTATGTTGCACCTATGGGATTCGGAATAATCGACGAGGCTGTATAATATGGTGGTAGGTCGTATGGCGAAACGGTCCAGCGGTTCTTAAAGTGCGGTCTGGACAGGCCCTCGTATGCTTGAAGGTTGTACTTACGAAACTATGTAGTTCGACGATTTATTCTCGGCGAATGAATCGATTTTCGATAGAAGCAGCAGTTTCGATGGTTTTTTTTATTTGAAAATTTGATAATTGAAAATCTATGGGCTTATATAAATTAAATGAAAAAGTGAATAATCTAATTATTATGATGGATTTATATAATGATGGGATTATGATGTTTCATTATTTTTTTAAAACTTATCAATATGTTTATTCGTTACACTCAAAAATTTATTTATTTTGTAACAATAAATTTGTTTGAATTTATTTAAGTACTAGTAAATAGGTCCGACGATAATAACATCGGGATGTGTATGTGCTTATTTTAAAGTCGATGCCAGTACCCGATTTGAATATTTAATATTTAATTAATAAAATGAAAATAGTTCATTTGTTATTGTCACAAGACGTCATATAGGCAAAGACAGTAGTTAGTAGGTAATAAGACTCATATTAAAGACGTCAACTGTATACACATATAAAGACCGTATTCGCGAAAAAGTCACGAGCGTCATCGAAGAGACGGACAGACGGACACACACACAGAAATCCGCCATTATATATAAGAGATTTATTCCAAGTTTGATTATAATTATCGATTTTATTTATCGCATTAAATATATAAATTATTGATTTTTTCGTATAATGACTATTAATCGAAATAATATAATTTTATTATTTCATTGAATATTGTATGGACATCATATTTTGAATGTTAAATATGCATGAACGAGCTAAATCATTTCATATAGACCGTCTAGTTATATAATAATATGAATTCTGTACTATAGAATAATGGATTTTATGCTTCAACGATAACATAGGTACCCTTGGATAAATACAATATATCATAATTTATTTAATTATAATGTATAAATTTGTTTAGTTTAAATTTTTAATTCGGACATGTTTGCGTTCCGGAAAAAGATACGTGTAAAAAAAATTCATCCCCTTTTCAAGCCGATTTGAGCTTTTCTCAATTTCGCACGAGTACCTGAGAATTTAAAGGTCACTTTAAAAATACGTTGTGTAATATCAACATGTTTCTTTTCGATGTTGAAAAAAAAACAAATAAATTCAACATATTTCAAAATCATCAAACAAATCATTTAAAAAATTAAAAAAACAACAAAACAAATTAAAGAATAAATATCGCTGAATCGTTGCGATTTAAATTTTGGATTCGTCAGCAATGTACAAGCACCTTACACACGTAACGTAACACATAATTATATCTATAC
>JAOXNN020000088.1:2893821-2922094 GCA_028571205.2 Hydropsyche betteni | reverse complement strand
TTTGTTATTGTCACCAGACGTCATATAGGCAAAGCCAGTAGTTAGTAGGTAATAAGCATCATATTATAGACGTTAACCGTATACGCATAAAAACCATATTACTATAAAAAGTCGCGAGCGTCATTCTTAATTTGGAATATTTTAAAGTAAATACACCTTTGTCTAAAATATAGTTTTCGAGATTTTAGATTTTTTCATAGAAATTGTAAAAATAACAATGTTTTGGACTGAGGTATATTAACTTTAAAATATTCCAAATGACCGTATATATTATAATGACCTAAAATTGGAAATTATTATTATTATATGATCAAAGAAAGATAAAATGTCTCAACTTTTGATAGTATCAAAAAAATCTAATCTTTTAATGAACATCATGCAATAATTGCAATTTACATCCTTCAAAATCGACAATATGCATACAAATTGATCGAATTGAAAAACTTAAAACCTCAAAATACAACAAATGCAACATTAATTATTTCCCGAAATAAATTTGATCAGCATCATATCGGAAACGCTTACATTATTGACCCTAATGAATAATTCAATGCGGAAGCGCGAAATTTCTTATGAAACGAAACGGTCCCGCAATTCCAGATACGTATCCTTCGGGACACGGTTCGGTTAATGTTTAAAAACCGATATTTTCAGAACTCGGATCGGTATCGGACATTTCTCACGACGTTGTGTCCCTTTGCATAATGGTATTTCATAAGTTCTGTGTTCGCGAGCCGAAAGTTTTTGAGTTGAAACGTTATTAATATGCGAGTGCGTCTGAGTGCGAAAATTATGCAGTCGAATTATTCATACGCGAAACTCATCATATTTTAATATTCGTTTTGAAAACCCCGCCTTTTGTTATGTGTTGTTGTTTATATTAATATCGCGCTTGAATATTTATGAAATTTTAAGTGCGATAGTCAAATATTCTTTTGTACAATAATTGTTATCGAAGTGTTTATTTATTAAACGAATACATTATAAAGTATAACGTATTACTTCGAAAACCTTACAAATCCAACAGTTCCGACTAATTGTTCAAAATGTATATAAAAAAAACACGAATTTCCGTCCGATTTTGAGCTGGGCGAGTTTCGTTTGCGAATTCGAGCTGCCACGCTTGCAGACGATGAATATTTATGTGCGAAACGTGGAAATGTAGATTTCCAGATCAGAACATGTAGAATTGTAGACTACCGCACATACACACGGTACATAGACTTCGCAAAGGCCTCGTACATATACACGAAACGTATAAAATACCAGTGTAACGAACGTGCCGGAAAATTCGCCCTCCGACAATTACCATACGTCGCGAAAATTCGCGCGAAAAAAGGAAATTCGAAAAACTCCCGAGTCACATTTTCCGTTTTGGTTGTTGCGAACTTGCCGCATTTTTGGTGCGAGTTATCAGACTTGTTTTTCGCAGGTGGTTTCATCGAGTCTTGCTTGTTTAGCAGAAGATGCTTCATAGGTTGTTAAACACGAAACATCAAAAAAACCGTCGAAAATGTCGATAGCAGAAGTCGTAGAACGTTCATCGATCGGTGCCAGAAAAACCGTCTAGTGCCACTTGGATGGTTGAAAAAGAGAACACTTTCTAGGGTGTCTAGAGATGGCACTTTCGTGTGCCAATTTGCGGAAAAACGTGTACGTATCATATATGTCGTAAGTGTTAGTTTTTTAGATAATTCTGTACAAATTTTATATAAATTTCAATAGAGAATTGAATGTTTTTAATATCTTACACATATAATCATATAATCTATACCGGGCATGGGAAAAATCCGTCATCTGTCCAAATTTGTCCTGCAGAGATATTTTCTTAATATTAAAAAAATATTTTATCAAAATTCAAATATTAAAGCATACGAAATCAATAAAAAATTAATAAATAATCTAAATAAAAAAGGTAGTTGAGTAAGAAAATCAAAAGAGGATATCATCATATTTTTGGAAATGAAATAAAAAATGAATGATTTTTCTGAACTAAAACAGATTTCTTGACAAAACGCTGTTAGTTTTTCGATCAATATTTTAAGTTGTTTGGATGAGTCAAATTTTAAATCATAAATAAAAGAAATATTGGTAACTTTTGAAGGTCTTTTCTCACTATGCAAAAATATTATGAAAATTTCAATACGAAGATTTTCAAAATTAAAGTTTATTTATTTTAGATATACAAGCACATTTCAAAGAAAATGAAAATGGTTGACAATTTTTTTTTAATTATGACTTTGGTCTGCGATGGCCCAAAAAAGTTCCATCCAGCCTACCACCTGAAAAAATTCCCCACCCCTGATCTATATCGAAAAAATAAAACATCAAAAATTTCAACGAACCCAAACACCATATCCAAACAAGTAACGTTCAAACACAATCGCATGCGACAAAACACCCAAAGCGAGTCCCTTCATACGCGAGAGACATCATAATATATTAGACACATATTTGCACCATCCATCCCTAATGCTCGCACTGCAGACGTTAATTACGAGCCCTTGCGCAAACAGCGGTGTAGCAGCGCCTTAATATCCCTCGCATAAAGGCCGACTCGCACTTTTCCCATAGGGAAAAACACATTTTGACGCGACGCCGCGACACGCGTTTGCTCGACTAATTGAGGCATGAAACATCATTTGGAGGCGTCTCTGGGGCTGCAGGGTGCCCAGAAAGGCTTCGCGGGTCTTAGTGGGTGGAAAAGCTCGGAAAATCCGGGAAAATTCGAAGGGAAAATCGCGCACACGTTCGGGCCACTCCCTCGGGCGACGATCGCGTAATTAGATCGAATTTTTTTTCGGTTGAGTGTTTGTTTGGGGGTAAGTCACCATAGTAAGCATAAATATATATATGTAATCTTTAATTTGGATATTGATTGAATTTATTGATGTAATGTTTATGAATACATTTTGCGAATTTGGTTTGAGTGTAACAGTCTTAATGTAGGAAAATATTTGAATTTGTATTCAGTGGAACGTTCCCTTGATGTCTCATTTAGGATGTTACAAAATGGCTAATTTGCATAAGCTTTGAATTATTATATTTAATTATCAGATGCACGTATACACTGAACATGTCTAATATTTCGCGGAAGTATACAAAAATTTTTGAAAATACGAGAAACTACAAAAATTCAATTTTTATAGAAAAAAACAAACTGAATAATAATTTTAAAATAAATAAAACATAATCATGCATTCCAAGTCTCAATTTTTTTCATTCAATTCGTATCACATATACAAAAAAAATAAAATTAACGATTCCGATTGAAATCACGCATTCACAAAAGGTCAAAAAAATTATTACAAACCGACAAAAACCCCGATCGCGACTTACCCCCGCAAAAATTCAAACCGCACAAACGAAACGGCGCTGATGGCGCGAATTTCAACCCAAAAATCCAATTTCAAATCGACACGAACACATATCATAATCCCGCACCTTGTTCTGCACGTCGAAAGTTCGGATTCGATGCGTCGGACGTTTCATAAGTGAGACGTCCTAAGCAAATTGCGGCTCCCGAATTCGCAGGATCGGACCCCTGCTAATCCGATTTGTGTTCCCGGATTTTGGAATGTGTGTGTGTTCAGGTTCCGGTAACGTGTAGTTTGCGAAGGGCTGTGGATGAGGACGCTCTGTGGATCGGTTGGAAGTTTAAGTGAAATTTTCGATAAGTTTGAAACATGAAATTTGTATAAGTTCGGATAAAGTTTTAAGATGAACGTGAGCGTGAGCGTATTTTGTGTGTGATAAAACATGAATCGTATATATTTTTTGATTTCACTTGTACGATAAATTTGACTTTGGAACTGAAGATTTTCACTCTTATTCTCAAAATAAGACGAAGCTTTTGTATTATAAATTATTATAAAATAAAGATTTTTTCATTTATGCATAAAGTTTTAAAAGGAATATGAATCTTGATGAATACCGAAATAATTCATATTCAATGGTTTTATAATATTATAGATCAATGGTTCGGAAATTTATGTATTGGTTGCGTCATATATCGCTTAATTTTAATGATCAGTAAAAAACAGTCACTTGATTTTTCTTTAATATATTAAAATAATATTGTTAAGTTTGAAAAAGATAAAATCATAAATTTTAAGATACATATCAGAACTAAGAGCATTTTATCTTATAGCATATGTCTAATTGTAAGAAAAGATAACTATCAATAAATTTAAATGGTAACTGTGTCATTTTATTGACTACTCAATTTATTGCTTGGCTTTAATTTTAATTTTCAGTATAAACGGGAAATTTTAATATTTCTAAACTATTGATTAAACGAAGATTAAATTTTAAAAAAATCAAGGAATTTTCCTTTATCGCATTTGAAAAAGAATTAATTTTATTGACCGAAATAATTAATAAAATAAGCAAAAATTGCCAAAATAATCGCTTAATTCTCATAATATATCCGGCTGATGCATTAAATAAAGTATAGATTATAATTATTTATAAACAACAATATCCTTTGAGTGTAAAGTTGAGTTATGCCACTGGTAACTATATGTAGTGGGGTTCCCAAGTTTTGACATGTATTCTGCTACTGAAGCGGTAAATTGTGTCTGTTGAACTTTATGTAATGTAATAATTATATTTGATGCATGTGAACGGTTTAAGTGCAAGTTGTAAGTTAGTAAGTTTGAAGTTTGTAAGTTTGTGATAATTATGTTTCAGGAAATGAAGGTGTTGAAATACGTCCAGCGAGAAAAATGTTATAAAGTTTTACTACCGTGTTCATTGAAAATGCAAAATTTCATGTCACGTCATTTAATTTGCATTGTTAACGTTTTGTTAATGATTCATCGTTTTCATCGAAACAATAACATCATTCATAATTTCCTAATTAATACGACACGACAACCACAAATTGAATCAACTTCGAAAAACAAATTACTATACAATATTTTGTCAGCAGTTTAATTACGACGGCGATTTATATTTAACTTCATAAAAAAATTAAATTTATTAACAAAAATCAGCATATTCTAAAATCACACACAACAAAAAAATGACACAGATACCGCACCCAGCAAAACAAACGCTTGCGAAAATAATCACCGCCATTTCGCAACCGACATTGAACCGTCGAACTTGACCAAAAAAAATAAAAACAAACACATGAAACCGAATCACATATCGAAAAGTATTAAAAGCGACACACGTTATCGGATCGAGACCATTCGACTTTCGCCATCCGAAAAGACCTTCATGCGTTTGCATAACAGTCTCCGCTCGCACCAGACAACCCAGTTTACCATCATTAGTTGACCGACCACCGAGCCGTGACCACACATCATCATCATCATCATCATGAAGTGGATCATAGTCTTGGCTTCCATAATTATTTGCTCAGAATCGACTGAAGGATTCGGAGTTATCCAAAGAAACGGAAAGTTGAAGATTGGAATTTACTTGTCGAGTATGTGCAAAGATTCTCAGAAATTCGTCGCGAATGACTTGTACCCGGCTTATCAAGATTTGAAAGATTTCGTAGACATCGAATTCATACCTTGGGGCAAAGCAAAGTTGGATCAAAACGGAAAAATCCACTGCCAATTCGGAGATCGCGACTGCGACGGAAACAAATTGCAATCGTGCGTTTTGCATTTGCTCGAAAACGACACGGATAAACAGATGGATTATATGCTGTGTGAATATTCGACAATGGCTTCGACTAATGGAAATTACCAATGTGCATACGAAAGTGGAATTTCCCCCATTTTGGCTAATCAGTGCTTCGAGAGCAGTCTCGGCAGAGGTCTTCAGAGGTACGCCCACGCGAAGACTTCGGACAAAGTCATCTCTTTTGTGCCCACGATTGAATATAATGGTGTTTATGACGAGAACGTGTCCATGGCTGCTTTCAGGAATTTCAAAAGTGTGTCGTGTTATTATCTGAACGAAATCTATCCGGGGTTGTGTCGCGTTTTGTAAACAGTGGTCGAAAAAGTGATTAAACGATATTACGTGTTTTTTCAGTGATTTCGGGTATTCAAGTTTGATTAAAATGGATGTTATTTATTTATTGAGTTGATTTTGAAAGTGAACGTAATTTAAAATATGGTTTATTTTTTTATATTCAATCAAATAAGCTTAAAATTAGTTCGATAATATGAAATAGATAGTACTCATTAAACGATTTTTGTGTAGATATAAACAAAAATTATAAATTTTTAAAATGAGACTGAAAAAATTTTAAGCGATCAAAAGCACAAAGAAGAAATTTTTAATAAGAAATCTGATATATTAATGCATTAAATAAATTTATTGGGAGAAAGTTCCAAATTTTTAATTTTATCCAATTTTAAAAGGGCGCACAAAGCTTCAATTAGATTTTTTCGCTTCGGCTAATTAAGAACGGATCTGATAGCTGATTTTTTTAATTTCCCTTATTTTTTCTTCCACGGGCGTTCGATTATAATTATCACCTCGAAAATGGCACGATTCACTCATAAAGAAGCGTATTAAAAAATATGAGACTAGAATCGTGCCGCAGCATTAATTTTCATCTTCGGAAAAAGAAAATATCGTAAAACTCTCAGAAACCATATCAAGGTTGCCACACGGCAACTTTCAGCGCTTTCGAAATGTAACATTTTTGTGTATGTCGATTTTATATGATAATATTGTGTATGGTTTGTAAATAAAACGTTTGTCGAATGAAATTGATTTATTTTTTTAAATGTTATTATTATAAATTGATCATTTTTGCTTATATGATTTGGAAAATAAGAATTCTCGTATTTCAAAAATAATTTGATTGGCGATCCATCGTTTTCAGTTACTAAAGTTGAATGATAAGTGGAAAGGTCAATAGATAAATTTGTCCACATTCCGTTGAACTAAGATCATTCGATAAAAAATAGCTTCAATATTAAACTTTTTAAGATTTATCATCCTATAATCATTATTTATTGAATATGAAAAAATATCTATTTTTACAATGATATATTATTTTTGCAGAATACTTATATTATATATAATACTTTTTTATTATTCATTATAAATAGTATTTTATATTTGAGCAATTCATTTTTCATTTTCTAATGAAGTTAAATGATATATAGTATTATACAAACAGTAAATGGCTTTATGGATTAAAAACTATATTCACGATGTTTTTATTTGGCGTGAAAAAAATCAGGGTAAGAATTTATAGTGAGCGTATTATAATTTGTAAACATATCAGTATTTACGTTTTTGATACTCGTACTTATATCTACTATAGAATCTTACCCTTAGAGAAATTTTCGTACAGTATTCATTCAGTAAAATTAATTTTATTATAATATAACATAAATAAACTAATATCAAGCATTTCAACTATAAATAATTATCCAGAACAGTTTTTCAACCGAAACGACAACCCCTGACCACCCGCCACCCCCAACCGCACGAATCTACCCAGTAAACAGGCGAACCCGTTGGATGTTTGCGCAAAGAAAGTAAACGCTTTCACCGGCTCCCACTTTCTTATTTAAATGTTAAACAGCGACCGCGGAATAACGAAGAGACCCAGCAGCGTTCCAGAAATCGCACGGAGGGTGGGCAGAAAACGCGACGCGAGCCGCGTATTGACAAACGCTGGAATTCCGTACGAGGAAAAACGACGAAAGGGTAAATTAATAGAGCGCGTTCGTACGTCCGAACACGTAATAACGCGCACGTTTACGTTTCCAGTTAGTTTTGCGTGAGTGTGTGTGTATGGGTGAGTGTGAGTGTGTATGTGTGTGTATGTATGAAGGTGGCTTGATTAAATCAATTGTGTGCTTCTAATGTGGATGTATCGGAAAATTGTTCAGGAATATCGGTTTGGTGGTGGATTGAGTGAGTGAGTTCAAGATTGTGTAAATATAATAGGATGTATGAAATTGGGTGAATTTTTAATTGAATGTGAACTGAATTGGTTTTTAGTACATTTTGAGGTGATACCATGTATGGTGAGTAGAAATGTGAGGGTGAGTATATGAAAATACGCGATGTTTGATCTTACTATGGGGTTTCATTCTAAATCAATGAATCTGTCTTAATATAAAATTTATGCATATCAATTTGACTTAATTTCATATTCACTATTGGGTGAAAATATTTTAAATCTGTTTCAATTCTTATATTTCTTAGAAAACTCTCACCCAAATTTTCTTTAAATGTAACATTGATTTATTTTATATTATTAGCCCATATTTATATGCACTATCCGCGCTGAACACATTCGTTCACCGTTGTTTTCGAGAAAAAGGAAAAACGCGAAGGGAAACATGTCCGATGAAAGATAAGCGATGCCCGGGGATTTGGATAACTTTTATCTTTTTGAAAAATTGTATTTACCGAGATAAAAGGAGGCAGGGAGGGGAAGAACGAAAACTTTGGCACTGTAAATTGGGACAATTGAGTTCTTTAAGTAAAAAACATATTTTCAGAGCACGAATCGAGTTGTGATTTCTTTCTTTCTTTCTGCTCGTACTTTTTTTCCCCGACGTTCACTCGTTTCGTTGTTTATTCGCGCAAACTTAAAAGTGCGAAAGCCAAAGTTGAATAAATTAAATCATAGAGACGTGCTTCAACCGTATTTTTTCATACATGTGACATCTATCGATAATTTTCAAAGATAATTGACACGAAAAAACCAAACCAATAAAACGACTCATATTTAAAATACATACATGCACCTCGCATAAAAAAAAACCATTCCAATATTTTATATACATTTCAGACACTCGATCTCATCAAAGATGCGACCACACCATTAATGACTCAAGAATTAAAAATTCCACACACCTCATTTTCGACCCAATCAAACCATTTACTACAAAAAAACCTCAAGACCTTTAACGGAGACGACCACTGAAGGATCGGAAGTCGATTTTTCGAAATAATTCCGGCGCCATCTCCGCCCGCTCTTCCGACCGCCGTTCGTTCGGGTCGGCGCGGGTTCGCCCGGCTTCGGCCGGATTGGGTTGGTTCGGGCTATATCCTCTTAATCCTGCCGCACAATACGGCCATTACCTTTCGTTGTGTCGCCGATCTATGGCGAGGGGGCGGTCACGTGTGAAACGAGGATAAGTCGCGTCTTATTCTGACGCGTGATGTCTTTTCGAAATGCCCGCTCTTGTATTCGATCCGTATATATTTGTGTTCGGAAAAGGGTGTTGAACTATTCTTCGTATCTATTCGAATTTATATTTTACTAGTAAATAGGCCCGATGTTAATAACATAGGCTGTGGATTTGTTAAGAAACGGAAAACGATAAAATGTGAAAACCCGAAATGTATACCCAATTTGAATATTTGATATTTAAATAATAAAATCAAAATAGTTCAGTTGTTATTTGTTTGTGACATATAGGCAAAGCCAGAGGCTATAGATAATAAGCATCATATTATAGACGTTAACTGTATACGTATATAAAGACCATATTCGCGAAAAAGTCGATGACAGACACACAGATACACAGACAGACATAAAGAAATCCGCTATTATATATAGGGGATTAAAAATTGCATGAATTTGCTTTAGAAAAGTCAGAACGGCGGTCTCGTACAGAACCGTAAGGTGCATCTTATATGTGATCCTTTTTATTATAAGACTAGTATATAGGCCCGATGTTAATAATATCGGCTGTTGATAACCATACTATTTCGTAATAAAACAAAAATTTAATTATGCAAACATATTTTATAACCGTGCCCTTGCGAAATATCTCCAGAATATAAGATTATATAGGATAAGATTATAGCCGTTATTATAATGACCAAAAAGACTAAATTCAGAGCTCGGGTTAAAGCTGTTCTCGTGTAGCGATTATAGCCGTTATATTTGAATGGCATACAGGCTAAATTGGATCGATAAGTCGAGAGTGTCCTTACAAGCAAACACAGCATCTGTCATCCGTGATTATATGTAGTGGATTCAAATATTTTTTCCACTGCGTAATAATCGACGTATTGCATAAATCAATAGAGATGCATTCATAAGCATGATATTATAGACGTTAAGTGTATACGCATAAAAACCATATACGCATGAAGAATAATGTTATAGACGCAAAAAAATAATCGTAACGTAAAAATAATCGTGTAAAATTATCTTGAAGCAGTTAGAAATCATTTCTGTTAAATACTATTTTTGCGAACGCATATACGAAAATATGAATTTATCTAATTTTCAAAGGCGCCGAAAAAGTTGTCTAGACGCGTCAGATGAAATGAAATTCTGGTCATCTTCTTGACCTTTTCACGACGGAATCCATTTATGTGATAAAAGCCGAATTCTCACCGAATCGGCGATGTCCTCAAAGGCAACCTTAGCAATCAAAGTTGACTAGACGCGAACATAAAAATTACCATTGAGTATTATTCAACGTGTTTTAAGTTGGACCTGAAAAGAATATTAAGTGTTCTTAGATAAAGTTTAATAGCGTTTTAAGACTTTTTGAATAAATATGAAATAAAAGAGGCTTTATCGATATCTGAAAATGAATATACGATTTCGCTCTTCGATTCGATTAATGAGCTGAAATAATAACATTAAATTTTATTAGTTTCATTATGATGATAACGGTTCACAGTATTAAAAAGTAATGGATGAATCTATCATAAAACGTTATTGAAATAAGGAGAATCAAATTATTTTGAGGAATAAATAAAATATGAACACTGACAAAGTGAACTTTGACGGATAACGAATAAAAATGTACAAATTTTGAAATCGAATTAAAACTTTCACTACTAAACAAAATAGAATAAGTAATATATAAACATTTATGACATGGAAATAAAGATAAACCTATTTAAAATCACACAAATGTTTTATTCGAGCTCACAAGTTACTGTGATATTTTTTTCAAATTGAATGGACATAATAATTTTTTCGAAGTTGCACGGTTGACAAACTATTAGTTAATAGATCCGGTTACAACCGGTTAAGAAATTAAATAGAAAATTAACATATTTTATGTAAATATTTTAACAAAACTATGACGAATAAAAAATCTTAAAATATCATTGACATCACATCCACGTTTATTATCTATTGAAGAGCAAGGTCTTTACAATATCAATTTTCCTTATTAGAGATTAAAAAATTATAAACATATTTCAGAAAATATCAAAGTAGAATTTTATCAATAATGTAATCAACGCACATTTGAGCTGTTTCTCAAGTCAAAGGAATTGGTACATTGGAAAAAATAACATAAAATTAATTTTTTGCTGTTTTTGAATGTGTTATTTTTTTAAATGAAATTGAAAGAACTCAAAAAAATAGACAGTACGAAAATATTCTTAGTAAAAAAAATCAGACATACATTACTTAAGATTCCTACGAAACCTCAAACCTACAATCTTCCAGAACTTCACAACAACACGCACAACCTACAAAAATCGATCCCCACCCACAACACGATAAAACAGAACCATCACCCGAATTAACAATTCATTAACAAACGAGCAACTCACGCAACGCCCCGAAAGACCTCGACGCGCGAAGGGCCCGAACCCCGGCCCCCGACGCGGCCCCTCGTTGCACAACCGCTGGGGGGAGCCAGGGCCGGCGGGAGGCTGTGGGCGTTCTGGTAATTGGACACATTCCCTAGCAGGGCCGTCCCTCTCGATTTGCGAGCCGCGTGCGTGTACGAAGCCTCCGTACAATCCAATTTATGTTTACAATTACAATCCACTTTGAGCTATGGATCCCCCAGGTCTCCTCAGTCATACAATTACGTACGTCGAAAACATGTGCGCGCTTGTCGATTTTTTTTTTTATTGAAGTCGTCGTAGGTGTTTGCAGCGTTTTTTTGAAGGTTGAATGTGAAAGAATATATAACGTATATATATATGTATATATTTTAATATAATTTAAATATTTTGTTAAGGGTTATTGATTCAATTTTATGATTGATAATCAGGTTTTTAATTTATGTTGTTTTTTTTTATTTACCATTTTGTGATTTAGATATTTTATTGAATTTATTAATCAAGTATTTAATTTTAAAATGTTTTTATATTAATATTAATATTATGTTACAGTAAATATAATACAACTAGTTAATAGGCCCGATATCCATAACATCGTCTGTGGTTTTTTTAAGGAACGGTAAACGATAAAATGTGAAAACCCGATTGTGAGAACCCGAAATGTGTACCCGATTTGAATATTTAATTTTTATATTTAATAAAATCAAAATACTTCATTTGTTTTTGTCACCAGACGTCACATAGGCAAAGCCAGTAGTTAGTAGGTAATAAGCATCATATTATAGACGTTAACTGTATGCGCATAAATACCATATTCGCGAAAAAGTCACGAGCGTCATTTGAACAGACACACAGAAATCCGTGATTTATATATAGGGGATCTTTTTAGTCATAATTGAATATCAATACAAATATACTCTAAAATGATATGAAAAATTTTGAATGTTTGCAATATTAAAACTAATTTTTAAATGTGTCAAAAAGGTTGTATTTTTCAATAAATGCTCAGTTTGTTTATGAAATAAAATATTTTTTTCAATCAAAATCATTATGATGTAATAATCAATTTATCAATTAACAAACTAGTCACAAAACGACGCATCAATATCTTCAACAAATGCACGTCCAAATCCTGAAATATGCAACTCAATCGAATCCACGAGTGGCTCCAGCCTTAATTAATTGCAAGATTGACTCGTCCGAGGCTGTAGCTTCCTCCGGGACTAATTGGGTTCCCGAAATATCCCACTTTTGAACAAAGGGACAAGAGGGCTTCTGGGCCCGTCGCTGAACCGTGGACCCGAGTCTTCAATCAAAATTTATAATCGAAATACGCAACTTTTCAGGCAGTAAGGCCCCAGATCGTTTTCAGCATATTAAACATCTTTATTGCATTAAAGTTTATTTAATACTGTTTCGGAAAAAATCATTTCATATCGAATATATAATATAAATTTTATAGTCGAATTGTTGATAGCTTTATGCGTGTTTCATTATTATTGGCTGAAAACGTTTGATGTAAAATAAATACGCGAAAAGCGCCGAAGCGTTTTGGGAGTAGGTAACTCCCAGCAGTTACTTTTCATCTTCGGTTTATGTAAAAAGTGGTTTTTGCTGTAAAGATGTTACTACGTCACCTTAGAAGAGTTCGACCCTTGTTTACGGTTTGGATTAAATTAAAAAATATTTCGGTTCATTTACAAAAAGGAATTTCAAGGAAATAGCGATTTTCCTGTTTACCATATGATTGATATAGTTTATAGATAAATGTAACTAAAGATTAACGTATTTGTTATTCGAAATAATTTTATAATATAATGTTTAATATATATTTTACACTTTACAGACCTTTTTATATTTATAAAATGTCTTGATTTAATAAAAGTTTGCACGTTTCCCACGCAATACATCAACGTCAAAATAAACGCACAAGTTTGAATAACGTAATCAAATATGTCAATTTTTTCATATTAAAAACAAGCGCAACTTTAAGTGGATTCGTTTTAATATAGTCTGTTTACATTTAACATATTAAATTCAACTGAAAATTTATGCGACGAGGAGTATTCTTTATTATCATTATTTTTTTGCGTTGATTTTTATTTTTGATTAAAAAAAGCACAAAAGCTTCTTTCGTTAACATTATTATTATTATTTGAATAACAAAAATAATATTTGTTTTCTTTCTGTATGAGATTGCCTCTTTATTGAAATTTCAATTACACAGTGAAAATGTTTAAACAAGTATTATATTATACATAGCTTTACATGAAATTGTTTGCAAAACGATGTTTATCTGAATAATTTAATTTATTTTATAAAGTTGAAAGAAATCTTTTTAAATAATTAGAAAATAATATATTTATTGTATTTGTGTTAAATCTATGACAAAAAATCAGTCATCTTATTAAATTTAATATGATAAACTTTAATATTGACAAAAAAACACATCTTTAACAAAATGGAAAAAAAATCATCCAAAACAGAATTCAGGAATGCTTTACGTTTTTCTTGCAGACCAAAACATGCAATCGGTCGACGAAATCACCTTTTTTCGGTTTCAGTTCAAAGCCCGGTTCAGGAAACCTTTTTGACCCCTTTGGTTGAGGGTGGGTATTTGAAAAGCGCGAAATTCGCATGCAAAATAGTGGTGTTGTCGTGTGAGATGGAATGTTCCACTTTGAGATGGTTCGTTTTTTATGTGAATTTAAATATTAGAGAATTTAGTAAAAAAAATAAGGAAGAATTGGGAATTTTTGATTCAAATTAAATTTATGACTCCCTAATTCAGATCAATTCATATGATTTTGATAAACAGTTTTTCAATTTATACAAAAAAAAAAAATAATTGCGATATTTTACATGATTGATTAATCGTTTCTCGATAGTCATTCACGATTTCATTTACGAGATAATTCAGTGAATTATAATGAAACGTTGAAAAAAAAAATTCGCATCAAAAATACAATCCAGGTTATCGTTTCGAAACGCATTAATTTCGGCCGACTTTCATTGTGATATTGGATTCTACGAGGAAAAAATGATGACTTTTCGAACGCCCGAAGTCTATTAATTTCGTCCGCCTTTGCCCAAAAGAAAATTCTAAGAAAACTTTCATCGGCCACTAAAGAGGGAGAGAACGAGAGCCCGGTAAATTAATAGAAATTCAATTTTCGGTTGAGTTCACCGCCACTTTTTGCAATCCGAACCGAAATGAATTTCGTGTTTATGGCGTCATTATGCCTCCACTATGGAAAAATCGCTTTGAAAATTTTCTTTATAATAATACGTATATCAACGGAGTGAAATTTCCACGTCTTCTGCGAAAAAATTCTTTATCTATGTCGCGGGATCATTTCGCGGTGAGCTGGGGGTGGGATTTCAATGCACATTTTCATCAGAATCTGCATTTTAAAGGTTTTGCTGGTGTATGTGGAGTATGCATGGTGTGTTTGTGTGTTCACAATGCATCCGATGCACCTGCTTTCTTAGAAATTTTCCCGGACAAAATGCAAAAGGCGTCCCTTCGTTCTTCGTGATAAGACTGAGGATGTGACCAAGAAGACGCATACAAAACGAATGCAAAAGACTTTCAATGGAATATTCGAATATCGGAAAGCTCGCATTTTCTATTCACGGCTTACATATATGATTAGATAGAGGACATGGTAGTTAGTTTTATTTTATAGTGATAGAACATCGAATCACTTAATACATGTAACCATTGACATTTTTTGAATGGATGTGTCAATTCAAAAATTGTTTTTCAATTGATAAAAATAAACTTAAATTTTATTCCATAAAAAACTTGATATAATCTTGTTATTATCTTGATAAAAAATCAGATTAATAAACAACGGATTTATCTTTATGAGTCAAGGCTGCTGAACTTGGTTATTCCATTACGTCTTTTTGTGAAATCTAAAAATAAAACGTTCAAGACAAAACATAAAGTTGTATTATGTTATTCGTTTTACAGCAACAACGTTTTATTTATTTCGTTTATACACATAGGATAGGTGAACTCGAGCAAGAAATATTGGGTTTTTAGCATTTCTTCAGCAGCGGTGCCAAGATTTTAGCAGCAAAATTGTTTACGGGCCAACTTGAACGTGCCCAAAAACGTACGACACAGCAGAAAAACAAACAAAACATTGTTAAAACAACAAAATCATATATTTATTACAACAAAAAAAATGATACATATCAAGCGCAAGCTGCTGGGTTTTCATCGGTGAGAAGACTGCATACGTAGTTTTTGAAATTGGCAAAAGCTGCATTTTGCACTTGGGAACTGTATACGTCATTGTAGACAATGGTCGGCACGAACACCATGGTGATGGTTCCAGTTTTCCTTTCAGCTTCAGCTTGAAGATCGTCTCCGAGCTGTGATTCGAAGCATTGTTTTGCTTGGGCTTCGCTGACTTGCACGGAAGTGGCACAAGCATAATTTTGGTTCGTAGCAGAAAGAGTGGACATTTCACAGTTGATGTAATCTACCATTTTGGCTTGGTCGTTTCCGAGAAGATTAAGGACGCAGGATTGAATCTTGTTGGCAACGCAATCGGTGGGTCCGAATTGACAAGTGATGGTATCGTTGTTCCTTCTAGATTTGCCCCATGGAACGAATTCGACGTTCAAGTATTCGCTCAGTTCTTGATAGGTCGAGTGCAATTGCCTGGTGACGAAGTTGATGGTGTCCCGACATTGGCTTGTTATGTAGAAGGAGAACTTAAGTTTGGTTGCCTTTTCATTGTTTGCTTCAACTGTTGATACTGCGACAACAGCCACGAAGGCCAAAACTAGGAATTTACCGAAATTCATTCTTGAATCTTTTACGGTACGTGTCTAACTGAAAATAATTCTTGTTTGTCATACAGTTTTATGTGATTCTCAATGTATCATTTTCATTATTGTCTGTACTTGATAATGAACAATTTCGTTAATTACTGATAATGTCTATCATTCATCATGCTATTATTGTGTTTGTAATGTAAATATATCGATATATTACGTAAATAACTTATTAGCGATAAGTATAGTTTGTTTAATTGTTCACGAAACATATGACATTTATATAAACTTGACATGATTTTATGTTTTTATACAATTCCACATATACACTAATGATTTTTTTAGTTGGTTCAAAAAATGAGACCACTTACATAATAATATAATAAAACTGTGATATCATTGGTAAGTTTTCAGTACTTCAACTTTATTTCTTAATGGCCAAAGTTTCACATCGAAGTGCTCACTAATTTTATATGACTTAAATCAAATTGAGTTATTCGACTCATATTCATATCGTCTTAAGAATTAATGAAGAGAACTTTATAAATCACAAATATATAAAATATGAGATAATACATATTTTTTTAATTGTAAAAAAAAATACATTTTAACATTTCCTGTAACATAAAAACATAATGAAACATATTGGAAATTCCACACTGATTCGAAATCAACATCAATCAACTGATTAGTTATAGAAAAGACAAACAAGTCAAATCTATTTCTATTCAAGTGGAGAGAGATAAATACGCCGCTAATGGCAAAGTCTACTCGATTATCCGTATCACTTTTCGACTAAACGATAACACCGTTTCTGAAAAGGCACCTATACGATTTCCCCAAAACGAAATATAAAATACGTGTATCGGATAAGAACAATTGTTTCTTAATAAAAAAAAAAATCCAATTTTTTTGCGATAATTTCATAATTTCCAACTTAAAAGATCGAATTATTTTCAATTAGAATTTTATGTCAAAATATATTATGATTGATGCACGTTCATACTGTTAATCTAGAATAATTATATTATAAATAATTCATATTTGAATATATGTATTAGATAATGTCTGGATATATTTATCTCAAAATAAAAACACCCTAAAGGCATTTCAAATACAAATTAAACCATGAAAAATAAATGTGAGAGAGTAGAAAGAGCGGTTAGTGTCCCGTGATCCTTTTTTCAATCAAATTATTAAGCGGGCGCATAACGACCCCGAACGGGGGCATCTTAACAAATTGTACGGCCGTTTTCCCTCGAACCTTTTCGCCGGAAAAACCTAATCCATTTTCCGACGCTTTTCCTATATTTTGTCTTTCGTAATGCGTTTTTCCACTGTTCGTCCTTTCAGGAGGGATTCAGGCCGACAAGGCAGTAACTCTCGACCGCAACCAAATTAACCGAAAGATCACCAAACATTTTGCTCCTATTCATATTAGATGAAACACTTTTTGGAATTTTCGTATAAAAAAAAAATGAAGTCGATAGCAACATTTCTGAATGGGAAAATGAAAACGGCCGTATCAATCCGAAATTTTATTTTCATAATCGACACGACCGTTAATCACAAACAAACAAAAATAAACGGCAATAAAGTGGCCACAATGCGATTAACTCGATTCGAAAATTTTCCGTGCGATACGTGAGCTCAAAATGTAGCGTTAAGTAACACGCTTCACGCAATACCGATATTAGTACGGTAATATAATTATTTTCCCGAAAATAAGTATAGGGGATTACGAAAAAACCCTTATCGGCCATAATGAATGGAGTCAAGATTTGTGACTATATCGAATTTTTATTTTCGTGTCTACCAATCGAAATTCGATAATTTCCCGGCTTAATTTTCGTTTAATCTCGACAGTTGGATTGAAGCAATCTATCTTTGCTTTAAAAAGTACGTTACGTGAAAATTAAATGAGAATAAATCGAAGAAATTCGAATTAGGATCCCACAAAAACGTCATCTATATCGAATCGTGAAAAAAGCGTACAGATAATATAAAGCAGACAGTCGTGGTAATCGCGTTCAAAATCTCATTTATTATACCGAAAACGGATTCGTTCTCCTTTGCTGTTTGTCGATTCGAGACGATGCTACGGAAAATAAAATAAAATAAAATATAAAATAAAAAGATGAACGGTTTCGTACGCAAGAGTGTGTATAAAAAAGGAAATAATACACCCCCATTGGAAGAGAGAATTTCCATAAGGCGGAAGCGGCATTTTTTTCATATGCGACTGGAAAATGTGCGACTCGAATTTTCCTCACTTTTTCAATATATTATACGAGTATTATTTGTATGGTACGTATACAATACATATCCGGAGCAATCGAATCGATACGATTTTCCGGAACTCGACTTAAACAACGCGACTCGGTTACGCGGAAAATTTGCGTACCGCAAAGCTTTTTCGACGCACATTACAATATTTATTCGGCAAAAGAGGAATTTGCTCTTTTTGTTTTATTCGGTTATTTTTTCTTTGGCATAGCTTTCAGTCTCATATCGATTGCTTTGATAAATTGCGTTTTTTTTTTAAATGTGAACTCGTGTACGTTTCAAGTGTACAAATATTATTGTCTGTGAAGTTTCTTTGAGTTTTATAATGAAATTTTACAAAATAATTTTTTTAAAATTTCTAACATAAATATTTGGAAGCCGAAAATGAATCTACCCGAATATTAAAATATTCATCTTTTTTTTTCAATATTTAAATGCTTTTCTCTTCAAAATATGTAAAAATTTTGTTTGGAATAATTGATAAAAATCTAAGAAAAAGTGTCTTTAAGCTATATCTCGCAACACACATAAGTCTAAGCAAAATAGAATTAAACTTGAAAAGAAAATCGTTTATGTTCAGTTGTGATTTTTCTCTTAACTTAGCGCTTGACGATAAATTTTCGTTTTTCGGATGTTATTTATAAAAGAAAACTAGTCTCTACAAATCTGAAAAAACAGGCTAGACTTTCAAAGAAAATCGAATTTCAATTCGCAGACAGACATATATTGATTTATTCGTGCGTGAAAAACGCGAATCTCATCGATTTTCTAAACGAAAAAAAAATTATGAGTAAATAAAAATCGTAAAGTGTACCCATTCACGTATTACGCGACGTATTTTTTCCTTTTGTAGACTCTGCGTATAATAAATTGGACGAATATTGCTTTCGAACTCGTTGCTAAATTTTAACGAAGATTTTTCGCAGGGAAGTAAGCTTTTTAGACATTTTCAGATTTATTATCCTTTAAGAAACCTGCCAAGAGATTTAAGAGAGTGCTAAGCGGGTAAAAATTCAACGACACGAATGAAGAAAGCAAAAAAAAATAAATATACGAACGCGAATACAAACGACAATTTGACAAATGCTCGAAATATATACGATGCAAAAAAATTTAATAAACCCACCGGTGAGTACAAAACCCTTTTTTTGGATCAACATACGCTAATTGACGAAGCAAAAACTGAACAATTAAAATTCACTTTTACACATTATATCACATAGAAAATCTCATTAAAATACCACCGTGCACAAAACACGAATTCCATAGAAGACATATGAAAAAATCGAGATACCACCATACGTACGACCATCACGTTTCCTCCGGCCAGGGCTTTTTGTCCGGCTCCTTCCTGACAGCATCTTGATTGGGGAATAAAGAGGCTTTTTACGTATTTTTTTGGGTCAGATCCGAGTGAGGTCCGGCGATACGTACGGATGATTAATGAGTGGGTGTGTTCCTTCGGCGTACACAATGAATTATCACGGAGGATATACGTATTGCGAGAGGACGAGGGCTAAATACCCCGAAGGTCCGTTTCCTCGTTTCGGTCGTCTTGTGAAAGCCGCGATACGGAATTGTCCCCTTTTCGTATAAAGAGTGTCCTTTTTTGTGTGTTTCGTTGTCTTTTCAGTGACGCTTTTGGCGGTTGAGGCGGTTCTTGTTTGGATTGTGGTGAGAGGTGATTCGTTTGGTGGTTGAAGTTTTTTTATTTATTTTCGGATTAAAATTTCAATCGTCTTTTAGAACGAATATAAAAAATATAATATATTACTCAATCAAAATATATTATATGGTAATTTGACTATATTTTTCTTCATGACATGAAATTGTATCTCATATCTATTGTAAAACTTTCATTGTGCTATTATAATAACATAAATCATAAAAATGTAAAATTCTCGTTTGTATACTGGTAAACGATCGCAAGCATACGTGCTAGCTATAGATATAAATTGATGCGAAATTTTCTATCGTGTCGTAAAATATTTAGGTACAACCCAAAACTTATATTATAATATAAGCACACATTTTATCGATCGTTCAAAAAGTGGTTAACAATATCCTAACTATATATAAAAAGTTACAAAGTATCATATGATTATCTATTTATATATAAAATATAGAAGCATTTTAATCGACGACTACATTTTCCATATTCGAGATGATAACATATTATATATACTAAGATAAAGAGGATTAGGGATTTTTTCTGTTCACTTTCGGGTACTATGACCCAGATCGGGAAGAGTAACAAAAGCACGACGCTAATTAATACAATATCTTGAATGAAAATCTTGCTGGTGGGTCAAAGGTTAACTGAACAAAAGTCCTTCTAATTTCATACCTATGCGAATTTCATCAAAATAATACTTTCATCCCCAACAAAACGACAATACAAGTCAAACATATTAAATCGAAATAATACAACAAAAGCTCGCGTTAAAACCGCACTAGTTAAACCACCATCGACAGCGACGATTCGATTAGCCCTACAGCGTGTTTACAAAAGTGAATACGTGTTCTATTTATTTTTTTTCCATCCGATTCCATTCGAATTAATGGACTATGCGTTCGCAAGGTATTTCTCTCTATGTGTTCGCAGCCGCTGAACTGGCGCGACTCGCAGGCGCCTGATTCGGCCACCCCCTGCAAACAAGCCACCCACAAAAACCACCCCGAAAGCCTCCCGTGACAACCCTGCGATGCTTAGAACGAGTGTCGGAGGGAAATGCAGCTGATTGGGGAAGTATGCCAGTATTGTTGCGAGCACGGCCGAGTTTATGGGCGAAGTGAAATTGCGGTTTTTTTGTATGATTTTCAATTTTGTTTATACAAAATGCATGTAAATAAAAATTTATTGAATATTTCTCATGAATTCGGACTTTATAATAACTTGATTTAAGATATTGTATACGGCTAAGTGGTATCCCCTATATATAATCACGGATTTCTGTGCGTCTGTGTATCTGTGTGTTCGAATGATGCTCGCGACTGTCTTTGCCTATATGACGTCTGGCGATAATAACAATTGAACTATTTTGATTTTATTAATTAAATATTAAATATTCAAATCGGGTTCACATTTCAGGTTCACACAACCTGGTTTTCATATTTTATCGTTTTTCGTTTCTTAACAAATCCATAGCCGATGTTATTAACATCGGGCCTATTTACTAGTATGGTAATATACACTAAGCCGTGGTGTATAATGCGTTAGATTTCTACTGATCGGAATTGATTGGGTTTTTTGAATTTCATTTAAAATATCTCAGTAATAATTTAAAGGAGTGAAATTTTTACATTATTCATATTGTGTTTTAAAAATTTTCAAAGATTAGAAAAAATTAAATTAACAAGGGTGGTAAAATTCGATTAGTTATGCAAAGGCTTTCGTCGAAAACATTATAAAAATGATCGCATACACATATAAAAAAGATTCATAATCAATATTGAAAATAATTAATCATAAAAACATTATATCTAAAATTCGAGGCTTCACTTTATCCGTACAAACGAGATTGATCCGCCCCATAAATGAGCGACTCGTAAATACGTTACGAGGCACGGGCGGTTCGAATTATCGAAACGCGTACATTTTCCACACACGAGCGTTCTTATTTTTATTTTCCCACACCTCAAAATACCCTAAAAAAAAACCACCCTTCACCCCCAAACACACGACTATCGACCGCAAAGAAAACGCCTCGAGAACATTAATTGTAACTGATGTTCGTATCACCGGTCGCTTTTCCCTCTCGCGAGTGTATAAATCTGCGTTTGCCCCGCAGAAACCGTGGCCTCTAATACTGCCTATAAATCGTAGGCATGCTGTATAAGAGTGTATGGAAAAAAGCGGCAAAATAAGACGGGGAAACGGCGCGTTTATTGCCGCGCACATTTTATTTGATCAGTATAGTGAAAGGTATGTAATTACTTCGATGAGCTGATGAGTTATTCATTCGACGTAATGTGTGGGTATGATTTTTTTTTACGAGTTTTTTCCGAGGCTCAAATTTTGTTTGGGAAATTCGATAAATACGCTCGGATAACATGTTGTACATATAATATGTAACGAAGCACGTGTAACAAATCGTTTCATGTTTAATTTGGTAATTGAAGTAGACTTACAATATTTTCGCTTGGGTTATTCTTACATTTTTAAGTAATAAGGAACTAGAAGATTTATTTATATTTATTGAGTTCGTTTGATTTTTTATTTATTTAATGATTGAAATTTAATACGATAAGTATGCTGGTATTTTTATTATATTTAGTTTATTGAGGAATGATTATTTTAAGAACACATAAAAAAGTGAAAAATTGTTCATTGAAAATTTCAATTAGGTAAAAGTAATTTTTTCAAAGTATTTATAATAATACTAGTTATAGTAAATTATAAAAGATATAATGTATAACACGATCGATAGATGAATATGAGATAATTTTATGTATATAAAAAGGCTACTATTTAATTTATTGCCTATTCCCTATATATAACAGCGGATATCTGTGTGTTCGTCTGAGTATCTGTGTCGATGACGCTCGCGACTTTTATATTCTGGAGACATTTTGCAAGGGCACGGTTATGAAATATGTTTGCATATATTCAATTATTATTTTATTACATCACGCAACGGCACGGTTATAAAATAATTTTGCATATATATACTCAATTTTTATTTTATACGTAATAGTATGAATATAAATTCGCAGCCGATGTTATTAACATCGGGCCTATATACTAGTAAAAAATAATTTGGTGTGGAATAGTTTTAAATAGTGTGATCTTGAAAGTTTCGTTTTTTTTAATATATACATATATATTGAAAATATAACAGATTTTTATTGGGAACATATTTGTATAGGAAGAATTTCAACACTCAGTATATATTGTTTCTCTATTTTTTAAATATTATATCATTTAAGTAGATTATTAATATTTTAAACTTCATTTGTCAAATGAACTCAAAGTCTCCAAGTTTTTTAACAAAATTTCAACAAAATCAATCAAATTCCAATAAAACAAAATCGAAAAATTTGAATCGCATTAGAGCCGAAGACTAAAACAAACACATGTCGCATCTCGGATCGCAATAAGCGAGTTATAACCCGACGACCGAGCGGCAATCGTGATTTATACGGGCTCGTACCAAAGTTTCCTGCAGGCTTCCCGGCTCGTTTGATTAAGGACCTATACCTACCCCCTGTCCCTCTTATCGCGATCCTTTCGCCGGGAAAACTCGGAAAAACTCGGGAAAAGAGCGCGCGATCGGGCCGCAAAGTTTTCGCGCGCCGCATGCTCGTTTATTGAAAATGTTACTGTGCAAGAGAGCGAAACGACAAAAGGCAACAAAAGCCTTCGTAAATGTGATCTTCCTGTACGGCGTATGCGACTCGCAAAAGTATCGATTTCGAAAGCGTGAAAAACTTTCGGCTCGGAAAGTGCGTTGCCGATGGACGTGTTTCGTGTGTGAATTTGAATTTGTCTTAATTGAATCCGCTGCGAGTTTTGGTAGTTGACGCTTGTTTGTTTTGGTGTGGGGATCGATCGGAAAAGCGATTTTCCCGGCTGGTGAAAAACGCACGCATGGTTTGGTTCGCGGTTACAATTTCGGTTTTGCGAAGATGCGATATTAATCTATTCGTATTAAATGTGTTGATGCTTTAAATTGGTTTTTAGAGTAGGGTTGTATCTTAGGAATAATATGAAAGTATAATGAGATGGAAAACATTATTCTACGTATTTGATACTAATCGTGTTCTAACAAAGATTCATGCTCGAAATAAATAAATTAACAATATATATTAAATAGCAAATTTGCAACACCTTGAAGCGACTGGTCAATTTTAAATATCACCAAAGGCGAATTTTTTTAATTTGAAACTACTACTATATAAAAAAATTGTATGATAAAGATTATTTTAATCGTTTTGAGTTATTTTACGGGAAATTTTTTTGTGTTAAAACAAAATTTAAAACGTATTTTTTAGTTAACTTTAATTCATTTACTTAGAAGACTGAATACTGACTTCTTCTACTGACGAGTAGAAGAAGACTGTAAATAAACTATATTTTTTGCAAAAAAACATTGATTTCGAATCATTTATGCGTATCTTATTGTTTATTGTGCGAAAAAGCTGTTTTACATTTTTTCCATTTATTCAATTCAAATAATATAAAATCAAAAAAAGCGTTTTTATTTAGAAATTCATTTTTCTAAAAGACTATATAAATAATGACTAATCCAACGGTTTTCATACATTTCACTTGTATTATATAATTAGGCATAAGAAACATGCGTCAATGCTGATTATGTTAAGTTGTTGATAGAAAAAAAAATTCTATCGAACATTGAAAGACATCTGAGTAAACGAATATTTCGAAAAACTTGCCATTTTACAAATTTGTATAAATATTTGTAAATGTTTTAACACTATGTGTGCAGTGGAGAAATTTAATATTTATTGCTCTATTATGTAATAAAATAAGGAAAATAAGTTTTTTTTAATCCCACCTATAAAGGCGGGATAAAAAATCTTAAGCCAAGCAGAAAATTTATTTAACACCATTTTAATTCTTTAATAATAGCAAATATTAATCGGGGGAAAAAATATTTGAAAAACATTTTTATTAAAAAAAAACACTTACCAGCTTATATTACAAACTAGTATATAGGCCTGATGTTAATAATATCAGCTGTGAATTACGTAATTATATATTAATATAAAAAATTTAATCTATGTGAAAATATTTTATAGCTGTTCCTTGCGAAAAGTCGATGCTCTTTTTATATATAGAGGATAATGTATAGGCCCGATGTTGATAACATTGACTGTGAATTTATAACCATACTATAACGTAATAATATGAAAATTGAATATATTTATGCAAAATTATTTTATAACCGTGCCGTTGCGTGATTTAATAAAAAAAAATTAAATATATGCAAATATATTTTATAACCGTGCCCTTGCGAAATGTCTCCAGAATATAAGATTATAAAGGATAAGATTATAACCGTTATTATAATGACCATAAAGAGTAAATTCAGAGCTCGCGTTATAGCCGTTCTCATGTAGCGATTATAGCCGTTATATTTTAATGGCATACAGGCTAAATTGGTAGGATAAGTCGAGAGCCTCAACATACAAACACAGAATCTGTCATCCATGATTCAAATATTTTTTCTACTGCATAGTAATCGACGTATTGCATAAGTCAATAGAGACGCTTTCCCAACGAACATGTAGCCAATGAACACTTTTTTACAAATTTGAGCGAATATATGCCGTATTGCATATACGTTAGATAGAGACACTATTACCAATTACATAAATCATTAGGTACGTATATTGCGTTCACGTTTATCGTTTTATTTCATAAACATGATATTACAGTACATATTTAAAAAAAAAATGACATTGACTCAAGTCGGCATTGGTATCGAGGTTTGGTTGTTCGTGTTATCGTGTAAGACGAGTCGGGTTCAAATACCGGGCGGTTGAGTGCGATTTTTTAATTCGAAAAAATGATCGTATTGATGGTTCGATCATTTTAAAGTCGGAAGCATCATCGAATAGACACACAGATACACAGACGAACCGACAGAAATCCGCTATTAAATATACGGGATAAGTTGATCAGACATCTTCTTTGAGAATTGATCCGTTTTTGAAAATCTTGTGTCCTTCAAAATTTTTGACCTTTTTTTTTTTGAACTTAATTTTAAACTAAGCCGAGTAGAGCGCTTCTTTGACACGAGGAACTTTTTTTTAACATGGAACTATAGGTATTAAATATATTTAAGAAAAATAATGATGAACTTAAAAAAAATGCAGAAAATTGAAAAATGATGAATTTACCACACATAAATATCCAATCTATGGTAGAATAATTTTGATTTTTGATTGAAATGATAAAAAAACTCCGGATAGAATAATATTATATTTCGATACAGCGCTAGTTACGTTTTAAATATCAGGAGCGTCAAGCTTCATTTTTTTACCATCTGGCCCTTTCTAAAATAAAGCTTGCTGACCCCCGCGTCTACATTATATTATGTTACATAAAAAAACTTTTTCAAAAATTTTGAAATTATTATATTATCTCTCATAACACGAATTTTTTGATATGGTGAGAGTTTATCGATTACAAATGAACGTTGTAAAATTACGAGCATTTTTTTTAATACGCGAAGGCCAAAAATTTACATCATACCTCCAACTAACCAAACATTAAATAAAAAAGCCATTTAATACATAAACCAGCAAATAAATTCAAATTTTCGACATGATTAATGTCTATTGATTGAAATTTAAATAAAAGCATTATATTAATATAAAGCACACTTAATGCCTAACAGCACTAATAAAAGGCCTTACGTTAACCGATCATCGCAATTAATTGGATCGAAATTGTGCGAGAAAATATCTAATATCTAAAATGAAATTTTTAGTATACATTGTTTTCTCGATACTACCCCTCATTTCAATATCCCATGCAGAAGATCTTTGTAAGTAAATTTCATCATTTTTATAAAAAAAATGTTTCGTCATAATTATCATATAATATTATATGTAGTTATTTAAAATCTATCAATATATAAAATCTCTTAAATCTTCTAAAATCTATAAATGTATATTTATTTTAAAAAACAATATTTAAATTTCTCGCTGAAAATTTTTATTTTTTGACAAAATTTCAGGCACGTGGACAATTAAATCAGCGAATCTGGTCGCAAATGTATCGACAGATGATGTGTTTCTAACTCATATTGTTGGTACCTCTCAAGTAAGTGTCTTTTTTATGAATTAATTATATTATATTATATACATTTTAACTTTTCTTTTATGATTTTCACACCATGAATATTGGATCAATTCTAGGAAAACATACTCTATTGAATATTAAAACTGTGCAAATATCTTTTCAGATAAAACACACATTAACAAATGCTCATATAACAATCCCTTCTTCAAGTTATTTTTCTCAAAATCTTCCTGTAGTTATTGTAATTCATGGTGCTCTACCCGGAGGACTCTTGCCATTAGATACATCATTGGCTGAAGCAATAAAAGCAACTGGATCATCGAACGTTTATTCCATGGACTATGTAAAATATGCAAAAAATCTCAATATTCCTCAAGTTGCTGTCGATGCGAAAGAAATTGGACGACTTTTAGGAAAATCTTTAAGCCTTATGAAAGATAGTAAGTAATTTCTATTCATATTTAAGTTTTTTCGAATCCTATAAATTTTGCAATTGTATTATAATTTATTTTTCAGATGGAGTAAAAGGCTTCTACCTCATTGGTCATAGTGTTGGCGGCCATTTGGCTGGATTTGCAGGAAAAGCGTACAAAACATACAAACCAGCCATGCTTGACAGAATAACAGGTCTCGATGTAGCTGGAATTTGCTACGCAAATGAAGCTGCTGATCAAAGGTTGGATTCTACTGATGCCAAATTCGTCGATGTCATACATACTGATTTACAATTAGGAATGCTCAAAGCAATAGGTAAAATTTTATATTTGATAGCAGTAGTACCCGGCATTGCTTGAGACTTCAATTTTATATCAAATTATTTTTCCAATTTGATTTTTGCGAACCATCCCGTTTTGGATTCTTTTAATGAAACAAAAAACATTCTCCACAAAAAAATACATATATAAGCCAATTTTCGTGGCGATCGGT
>JAOXNN020000088.1:2844296-2893721 GCA_028571205.2 Hydropsyche betteni | reverse complement strand
ACACACACACACACACACACACACACACACACACACACACACACACAGAAATCCGCTATTATATATAGGGGATATTTTAAAATTGATATTTTTTTACTATGTAAACATCCATTTGAACTATACATATACAAATTTTCAAAATTTAACATAATTGTATCAATTAGCTAATATTTCATATTCAAAATTTTCAATATATTTTTATTAAGGAGTTTTTAAATTTCAAAATGGACATTTTACCCTTCAAATTCAACTATAATATATAACAGAAAGTATTATTAAGTTCGTCGTCATAGTACCAATGAAATTAATTATTGTTGATTTTAAGTGTAAAACGTTCAATTTGAAGTGTAAAAATTTCATCAATATTCTATAAAGATTTTAATGACTAACCGATAAAAATTTGATTTGATTAAATTGTACTATTTCAATAAAATTATTATACGATTCATTAATTTTCATAACACAATTATTTATATTACAATTTAATAATATTTATGTGACCAGGTTATGTGGTTATATGGTTATTAATTAACCAGGGATACAAAATTATATTGATAGTTAAATTCTTTAGAATTGTATATTTATATTTTTAATGGATTTATAATCGAAGTGTAACAGATCGTGGAAAAGTGAAAAAAACAAACGGAGACCATCTTCTTTCGGTCGATGAGAATCGCGTCGGTTTCCCCTCACTAATTGAAGTCGTACGTTTTTCATTATTTTTTCATGCGATTTCACGTTTTAATAGCGGACCCGCCCGTTGCATAATTTATGAAAAGCTCGCTGAAACATCCTCGAGGCGAATTTTAATGAGCTACGGGGCCCGTACCTGTACTACGCCCACCTGAAAAAATACACATATACACGAAAACTACGTGCGTTTTCAGGCCAACATTATACTATTTGGGTATCGTATCCTAAATTTTGGAAAATTATATTTTTTAATACACGAAAGTGCTATCGTAATTTTTTTATATTCTATCGACATCAGTGTTGGTTAATTTTTTATCAAAAAATTTGTTTTTCATACGAAAATTTTCGATTGAAGCAAAAAAAATATAACAATAAAATCTTCGATTCGAAAACGAATCCTTTTGAATCATACAACCTGCGGTTTTCCGATACGTCGCCTGTGACGTGATTTGACACGTGTTAAGCTGCCGTGGGGAGGCTGTTTCAAGAAATGATAGAGGAGGGTTAGTTTTGGTGGTCCCCAGTGGATGTCGAGTGGCATTTGAGGAATGGGAACCATTTTCCAATCTGTACTGTGGCTCTTGAGGTGTCGGACTTTGACGCGTTGTCTTTTGATGTCGGATGGCTGCTTTTTCTGTATGTAAGAAATGTTTGATTTGTGTGAAATTTATTTAAAGATGGTCGAAGTTTAATCAAAAAGTAAAATTAAATTATAACCTTCGGATTTAGCATAGTTATTACGATTCGAAATTTTTTGCATAATGTATGAAATTTAATTTGTCTAAAAATAAAATGAAACTTCGTACAAATTCTCGCCAAGAAACTCTTAATGTTTTATAACCGAATTATTCATAATTTTCACACAGAACCTTCATTTATGATTCAGAAATCTGCGAAATTCACTTAAATTCCAACTTTAACGACCCTGAATAATTTCAGTTCGGCACAGCGACATATTTATGTTCGACTTTTATACCGCAAATGGTTGTTTTCGAGAAAAGCCATTTGTCGGACAAACACCAACACCGACCCGAAACTTAACTCACCGACAAACACACACGCACCAAAGCACAATCATAGATTTCCGCATACGTTTTCTTAGGCTAATGGACGTGTACACATTTGAACTTTTGAGGTCACACGTACACGAAATAACGAATGTGTTTGACGCTCATACACTATGTGGAACTCGGCGAAGTTTTCGCATGAATTTGCCGCGAAAATGCCTCAGACGATTAATTTTTTTCCGCCTTTCGGGCGTAACCCATTAAAACTTTTGGCGAGGTCGAACGTTGAATGGGACTCTCGGAAGGTGTTCTCACGTAATGGAAACCGACGCTTTTCATATATATTATGTATTATATTATAATCTGTACGTTTGAATTATCGCGCGCCCGGCCATTCCGGACCATTGAATCTAATCATTATTAATAGCGAAAGAATCGGGGAAAAACAGTGTTATATATATGGTGACGTTATTTACGACAAAGGAGCTGTGTAATATTATGTTTTTTTTATGATGCTTTGATCGGAAAGTATATTTGGTTCACGCGATCTGAAAAATGTTAACGTCATATGCATTCTTTATAATAATATATTTTGGATATACACCCAAAACTCTTTTTAAACGTTTCCAAAATAGCATAGTTCAAAGAACAGGAACCGATTAGTTTTTCATTTAAACACGGTATAAATACAATGTATTATTTTGCCGCAATTGTTAGATCCGGAACAAGCTAGTATATAATCATAGTATTAGTAGTAATTTCAATATTTGTTGATGATTTCACATGTGGAAATTTTTCGACATTATAAATTTTTATAAAGTATATTTGGATGGTGGTTCCGTCCAAATATATAGATGAAACCTATCTCTAGTTTTTATAAGGTAGAATAAAACTTTTTACACAGTAGTCTCTGGAACATATTCATCATGTAAAAAGAGGATTGGACAAATATTCAATATATATATTTTTAATTTATATTAAAACGAAAAGTAAATTTCAAAGAATTGAATCATAAAATTTATTATTATTGTATAAATTTATTGCATAATATAATATATGACTCAATTTAAATGATCGATAAAAAATCCACATGACCCAATACTAATACGATCAAACGATATGTCTCAAACAATCAGATTTTCAGATATGTAGACAGATATAAATTTTATTTTTATACCTTGCAATGCACGTGAACTATGAAAAGTCAACCGTTTTGAAAGTTTTACGAACAAAAATAAATTACAAAGCGTGCAACGGCTCGCGAAACAACCGTTCCGTATACTAGGACGTTTTTCGTTTTTGTTCGAACATAAATCCGCATTAGCGATTTATAGCAAGCGGTCAATGTTCTATACGGAAACACCAATCCAATATTACACGTGAAATATAATAAAATATAAAAATGAGGGCCGTAAATTGAAAATTCGTGTTATTTTCCGTTGAAGAGATTGTTTATTTTGTGTGAAATCGGTGTAGCTCCATGTCTTTAATGAGTATTTTTCATTTAATTATTAAATATTTTATCAGTTAATATGTTATAAAAAATATAATATAACTTTGACATTAATTTATTAATATTTGAATGAATATTATAAACTGGAAATTAAATTGTGAAAAGAGTTATACGGTGATTTGAAAAAAATATTGGAATATTTTATTATGTCTGTTTTATAGATTTTTATTTAAAATTAAACATTAAATTCTCTAATTAAATGAAATGTACTTCAGTTATATCATTTCATAAATAAATTGCGTACATATAGAGAAAATTGTGGGTTTTTTGACCTGAACTCGTGTAAAAGTTCATACTGCCGTGTCCGTCCGTGACGGAAAATAATAAACTGCGACCGGTTGAAAAGTATAAATTGGATTTTTCCCGCGGAAAAACATTTTCCCGGAGAAGAGTCGCGCTACCACTATTTTTCCGAACGTTTTTCCCGTCGATAATTTTCCGCTTGATCGAAGGGCCGCCGAGTTATTACGGAGATAGGAAAAGTTTCGGTAATATAATAGGTTTTTGATACTTTCGTGCAAGCCGCGATAATTATGGCGACTTCCATACCGGTAATGTGAAAAAACTACATACTATCCTTTATCATTAAAATTAATATAGAAAATTGAAATTGATCTAATCTAAGTAATTCGATACTTTTAAATTCACTTAAAATATAAAAAGGAATTTATATCGATAATTGGTTGGTTATATATAAAAATTTTTTCTTAGATCTTAGATAGGAAATATATAAAATATTCAAATCTAATTTGAAATACAAGAAAAATGTAAATTAGATAAGCTAAATGTTTTCGCTCCACCCTAATATATTCATCCGGCTTTCGAATGGGGTTTGAACATTTATTCTTTCGCTGTGTTCCGGCATGTTTTCCATGGGAGGTTTCAGCTTTCTGAAAACTGTACCTTTCAGGGGGTAGTGGGTGGGTTTCGTGTACGAAAAGAGCGATCGATCGCGCAAATCGTGAATATTTCATCGATTCGCTAGAACGTCGAAGTTTTCGTATCGGTTGTATGGAAAGCTTTCCGGTGTTACTGTGTCGGGCGATTTGATACCATGAATTTTTTATGTGATAACCTTAGAAAGAAAAGTAATAGATATCAATATACATATGGAAAGAATTATAAAATTGCATGAAAACTATAATTGATCGTCAAAATTTTTTTGAGAAGTTCTTATAATAAGAACCAAAATTAGAAATAGACTAGTTCTTAGAATTAGTTTTAATATTTTTTTTATTTCTAACGATAAAAATCGGTGTCGTTCCTTCATGATGTCTATTTACATATGGTTATAAAATGTTTTATTGCCAGTTCAAACTTGAAAGGTAATAAAATCATCTTCAGTTTTAAGTTCTGAAATGCCCGTAAAATGAAGATATCAATCAAGAAATTTAAGAAACTTTTATGATTTTATTTAAAAGAAGGTTTTATGCCCTTCAAGAATTTAATTTTCTTCAATTATTTTTTTTTAATTATATTTTCAAACAATTTGTTAAATTTTGACATATATTTTGAAAATTTATATTAACTGAAAAAGTATCACGATTTAAAAATATATAATTTTATTTAATCTTTCAATTACATCTAAATTTAAATCAACTTGATATAATCTCTTAAAAAAAAAACCGCAATTTTTTACACTTTTTTTCAGTCTTCTCAAACCCAAAGCTAAAGCTAACTTTATTTTTTATTTTCTCGGTTATCTAATCATAATAGTTATTTTAAACATGAATATTCAAAAGACATTTCTTATCAAACAACAACTCGTTTCAATAGTACTAATTGAAAACCTATTTATATCCCGTCACAAAAACAAAAACATTGAATCAACAACGCAAACACACAACCAATCCAATATCAATCATTTACCGTTTCCGACTTCATAATTACCTCTCACTCCAACAAAACCAATAACTCACATCACACATATTGAAAAAACACCCCCGACTCGCACCGATTTCGCGAAAAAGCCCACCGCCCTTCGAAATTCACACACTTTTCCCTCAGAAGAAACACCCACAAAGCCTCCCCGACCCACAAGAGAAAGACACACAAACAAACATCCAGAGGACACAATAATCTCTCCGATGTCGCGAAACGCTCCCTTTGTCGCGGGCCACATTAGCGCGCGTACATTATTACAATACACTTTATGCGCGAGCTTTCGCCGCGTGATTAATGTCCTTATTTTGTCGCTTTCCATCGACAAAAAGCTCGGTTTTTTGTGTTGTGTGTGCTTGCGTGTGTCGGGGTATCGATTCTGGGTTAATTCGGCGGAGGCTTTTACGGCGTCGTAAAGTTAATAGACGTGTCTTATCCTCTTTTGCTAACGCGCGTTCGTTTGCGTACGGAGAGTAAGCTCGTTTCGATATTTGTGTGTTATTAATATTGGTAGGTGGAAATGCTTTGATCTTGTCGTGTTTTAATATTTTTTTGTGCTTAGAGGTTTTGGAAGACTGAGAAAATGTTTTTTTTTTGTACGTAAATGTTTATGTAAAAAACAGGTCTTTTGTATGAAAATTTATATTATCTTGATTTACGTTATTTCTCAGCTTATATATTTTATAATAGAATTGTATGGAATTGTTCTTTTTAATTATTTTAAAAATTATTATAATTAATCAAAAATATTATTTTCCAGAACTATTTCATTTACAGATTAATTTCTTATATTATATAAATTTTATTTCAAACTGATAATTCGTTATAATATACAAAATTTAATCTTCATGGTTCTATATCGAAAATCCGTACCCAAATAACAATTTGGTAATTTACCGGTAAATATTCAAAATATTAAAAAAAAAATTTTTTGCGTTCCGAATATTTTTGAAAACTGTTATTTAATAAAAAAATTTTTGGAAAAGTCGGTTTTTGTATTTTTTTTAAATTTTATCGGTTTTTTTGATAAATTAGTTTTGGTTTCACGATTTTTTCGGTTTCCCATTATTTTTTCAAAATTTAATTTACCACCAAACCGGTAATTAGATTTTTTAAAGGATAACCGGTAAATAAAAATTTCTGTAAATCTGACATCCCTAATACAAATGTTACCATTATCGATATTACCATCACTGATTTTCAGTTAACTGCTATCAACTTCACTGAAATTGTTTTTCACTCATACTGCCATTTATGATATTATCATTACTACAATATCGATCAATCAATACCGTAATTATTTCCTCCGACAAAAAAATTTCATATATTTAGCACCACGTTATAAATAATTGATAAAACGGCAATTTTCAAGACCCCCAACTTCAATTCAATTTCCTACAAAAAAAAATTAATATTCAATTTATACGCGAACACAGCCGAGAAGTAAACTGTATCACTCCGCCCATTCGACGCGACACAAACGGTGTCATTATTAACGAAATGAAAAGCGAAAAATACACGAGCAAACCGAAAAAAATACACGAAAAAATGGCGTGAAAGCGCGCGAAAATTTCTGCAGGAATTTTCGTAGCGCGCGCAATGAGGTCGAGGTGTCACCGAGAGGTGAATTATAGGGTTTTGCGGTTCCTTTCATTACTCTCCCGTAAATTGAAAACAGTGTTATGAAGGTGGGAAGAGGAGAGGCCTTCAGTCTCGCAATTTCCCATGAATGCGCTCCAGAGATTTATATCGGCCGAATTATTACGGTGCCGCCGAAAACGGGAACGCTTATTAATCGCCGAAGAATTTGTAGTCGTTCGACGATTATGGCCCGTTCGAAGGCTTTCATGTGCGCTCGAGTTTTCATTATGTCGGAATTTTTGCGTATTCTTCGAATGTTGAAAGTTTTCCCGAGTCTTTTCGGTTGTTTTTCATAGTCGCGTATTACAGTACAGTTTATGTTTTTATAAATTGCCGCGGTTTTGAAATTTATGCGGTTATGTAAGGTGGGAATTAATGCCTTTAATATATTTAAGAACCGTAGAAAACGAGAATGCTTATTAATCGCTGGAGAATTTGTAATCGTTCGACGATTATGGCCCGTTCGAAGGCTTTCATGTGCACTTGAGTTTTCATTATGTTGGAATTTTTGTATATTCTTCGAATGTTGAAAGTTTTTCAGAGTCTTTTCGGCTGTTTTTCATTGTCGCGTACAGTTTTTGTTTTTTATAAATTGCCGTGGTTTTAAAATTCGTGTGATTATGTAAGGTGAGAGTGAATGCTTTAATATATTTAAGAACCGCTGATTTAGCGACGTTTAATCAACGGTTGTAATGGCGACAATGTGAGAAGAAATGGCGCCTTCGGCAACGCTTTTGCACGGAGCGCGATTAAATTCAAGAGTTACAAACGCGAAATAATAATTTCGCCAGTTGTAAATAAGATTTTGACTCGAATTTGCAATGGGTTTATTTGTTGATTCTCAAATAGTCAACTGGAAATATTTAGAATATTGAAAATTATAAGAAAATTAAATTTCAGAATCGGTTAATATAGATAGCTTTTCAATCATGAGATTTTTTTTTATTAATATTTCATTTTTTCAGCACAAAAATAAAAAATCAGAAAATACGTATATAAAATTTTGAAATGAATACGTTAAAATATTTTTTTAAATATGTAAATTTTTAATTTAAATACTAAACTATTATACCTGTATTTTGTATTTTATGTCACATATTCGTGCACAAATGTACTAGGTGTTTGGTGAATGCAAATGAGACGCTTCCTTTGCCTTTCGTGTCACACCCTTGATGTATGGATACTAGGTGTCCTTTTGATCCTTGCTGCATTTCAGTGTGTACACAAAATAATATTTTTGAAAATTCAAAAGTAGTCTGCATTTTTTTTTTTAAATAATAACACAATTTAAAAAATTAAACACTAAAATTTTTAAAACGAACATATCTACCATACAAATCATGCTATATACACATTAAAAATGCACACGAAATCAAGGTTAAACTAAAAATGCAAAAAATATCATACAAAAAAAACACACACACACACAATACAATACAATACAAAAATGCAAAACAATTACGCACGCGAGATCGCGTTTAATTCCGCGCGCGAGACAAAAGCGCGAAGATTAATATTTGCTACAATCGCGAATATAAATTTGCCCACACAATACCGACACATACACACTGCAAATATAATGCTGAATACGTTCAGCGACTCGAAGGGGATGGTCTTGGGGGATGCTTCTCGTAAAAGCGGTTATAATTAACAAATATCGCCATTACGGCGTTTTACCTCTTCGCGTGATGGATGCCGTCAACTAGTTCATTGATATAATTTCGCATTTGTGGTTTGCATATGACATAATTTTGTTTGAATACTAAATATGAGGGGACTTAATGAAAATTTTATGCGGAGGTTGCTATGGGTTTTCGGGGATTGATGGTTGTTGATAATGGACTTGTGTGTTAAGAACGCGTTAAAATATACGATATAAATATACGAAACAAATCTAATTAATTTCTCCGAGTTTTTTTTTATACATATTATATATTCTAAAAATTTTGCAGAAGAAAATGTTAATTGAATCTTTATAAAAATATTGTTTGACCTGGTTGACCTAATTTTTGTGACCCGGGTGGAATCTCTGATCTAAAGGTTCAGCTAAAAATACGCATAATTGAATAATTCGCCGTAGAATTTAAAATTTGTGAATATTCATAATACAGAAATGTTTATATATTTTATTTATAGCTAAAGTTAATCATGTCGGTATAATCGAAAAGGATTAAAACATAATCGATCACATCGTATATTTATTGTGCCTTTGTGATAAATTTCCATAGAAATTTCCGCGAAAAAAAAAAGCAAATTATATTTCCCCCAAATTCGCCGTATTCCTTTTCGCTTTCTACCAAATTTCTTTTGATAAAAAAAGCCAGACGAAAAGAAATACAATCTTATTAACGCTGAAAGAGTTAAGCAGCTCCGATACAACGCCAAAGTTTCGCGTCGAACAACAAACAATAAAAAAATAAAAAAAGACGAGAACGCTTTTGAAAACGCGAAAAATTCTCAGAATTCTTGTACAATCGTAAAATATCGCAAGAATTTTCGCGGGAAAATTCCCCCGATGCGAAAAGCCGACGCCTCGCTTTTCCAGGTGCCAAAACAAATAGTTTCCGCGGAATTCTTTGAATATCGCAATTAATTCGAGTTGCAGACCCCCGTTTGTTTAAAGTTTAACTCGTCCCGTTTTCGTTTATTTACGATGGCTTTTCGGGTTCGCGTGCAACTTTTATATTTTTGGATTCCTTTGAGATGTACCGCAGGATACGCTTTAACGTCCTGGTAAAGATTTTCAGAGGATCACGTTTCGCGGAGAGTGGGTCACGTTTAAATGTGAGGCGTTTCCGTACACTTTTGTGCATATGTACGTATGTTATTAGTCATTCTGTATGTTATTAAGCAGTTGATGCACATGTGGAAGATATTTACAAGAGATTTTGTGATGATATAGTCATAGAAAATTGTTTAGATACCCCTTTTCTTTGAAATTTTGTATACACGTTGATATTGATCAAATCATTTTTTGCTATTGTTATTATGACATTATCTGTTATATATTTATTAAAAATTAAGTATTCAATATTTTCAAATACAAAGTTTAATATTGTTACAAAATTAAGACGTTTTCAGTAGGGAGGCCAAATTTACCGTAATTTTCATTCACCAAAAATTCGGTAATTATTTATCTATTATAACTACTGATTAACTGCTAAATTCAATTTTTAATAAAAAATCGGAAAAACAACGGAAAAAAACTATGGAACCAAAAATACTTTTCAAAAAAGCGTATAACTACACAACCCAACTTTTTTTCCGAAATATTCGAAACTCGATTTTTTTTACTATAAAAGTAAATTACCGAACTATTTATTAGAAACTGGGTCTTTTACCGGTAATCTATTAAAGTGTTTTACCAGTAATAGATTCCTTAGTTTCAGATTTTATGATTTATCTATTAATTCACATTACGTAATGACTCATTTTACTGATTTTTTACTATAAAAGACTACGTATATTGATGATAATGAAGACAGAAAATATTGTTCCTTCTCCGTCGTACATAAAAGCTTATCTGATACGTCCCATCAACAATCTGAAAAAAAGAACATGCCAACCGATTTTTCGTCCTAGATCCAAATTTTTTCAGATATTAAAGAAAAATCCTCATCCGACAAGTCTAGAATAGAGAGAGGGCAACATTTTTTTCTTCGCCTTTTCGCATTTCGGCGAAGATTTACGAGGATATTGCCCTTCCGCGTGTTTGTTCCGGCGAAAGATAAAATCGCAAAAGATAATTCGATCCGACTGCGTGCTCGGTCATTCCGAAAAAATAATGTAGGTCGTTTAACCCATCGGAAAAGTGATCCATATCTATGTAATGCTTGCTCCAGTATTGATCTAGATCGATAAATAATAAGGGAAATCCAGCCTTTTGACGTCCCGACCCGGGAGATAAATGATATTCGATTCTATTTAATCTTTTTAGTCGGTCAATTAGCCGATTTGGGGTTGCTTTCGGGGTGGAAAAATCGTGATTTGTAAAATTTATTATGTGAAGTTCATTAAGTTAATTATGTAAAGCCGATATCGCTTTTTGGTCATCTTTATTGCCCCACGAGCTCGATTAAGTAATTAAGCTTCGATACATTTTATGGCTGAACGCTTTCAATATGTTAAAATTTTCATATTAGATTTTAAATTGTATAACATCGAATGTGTTATTTGGTCCAAATTGATAACTTTCGTAGATAAAATGTAGTTTTTCCATATAGATATAGCATGAAGTATTCCGGTTGCCAAACTCAAAACACGTAGAACAAATAAACTGCGTTTCCAATATTATTTCTGATAAAATCGAAAAAATACACAGAATTGGTTAGGGTTAGGGGTTAAACTTGCTGTCACAACAGATCAATGTTTGCGACGTTCACAAAAGCTAACCCAACATTTTTTCATACAAAAAAATCTGCCATGCGATAAATTTTTAATCGAAACCATTAGATATTTCATTATCTTAATTAAAAAAAAAACATTTTTATAATCCATCTTCGTCATATAATAAATTTTATTAAAATCCCCTTCAGAGCAGCTTCGAATGAATTTTGTAATATCATCGATATAAATTATTCAAAACACATACGTACAGAATATAAATGTCAAAATCTAAAAATGTCAGAATACTTCACAAATGTCATCGAATAATTGTATAACACGCGACTCCTACACAACAAAATTCGACGATTTAAAATATTCTACGAAACGAGCGCCGAAATCGCTACATTATTCAAACGCGAAATCAATATCGAATTTCAAAATTTTCACAAACGCAGACGGTCAACGTACTGTTTGTTGACAACAGCTTTTGTACAATTGAAGAAATCTTGCCGAATAAAAAAAGGATACACAAAAACGAGAGATCTCATCAAAAGGTAACAACCACGTGAATAATTCAGTAATATACATCGGTTTGCATAATATTGTACCGCTCTGTAAATATAAATATTAAATCGACGTCATGAATATTAATGCAACACTGTATGCGGTGCAACGGGTATATAAACACTATGCATAATATTGCAGTGATTCTCAAAGGCTTAAGAGAAAACCTGAAGAATTTGAAGTTTTTTTTACCTTTAAAATATAATTTTGATTCCATTTTTAAAATAAATTAATACTTTTAATGTACAAATACTTGACTTATACATATACATAAAAACTGATATTAATAAATTATATTTGATCAATCAATGTTTACGAATTTCAGTCTTGGTTGGATTTCAGGATAATTATAATACGTCACGTAATAAAATAAACACAGACAACCATTCAAATCATATCATATTTGAACAGCACAGCAAATTATGCACATGCACCGATCGATAGTTTCGTGTTTCACCACTCTCTAAAATATCCGTTGATAGACTAGCGGCCATAATTGCTCCCGTCGAAAACCAATTAACTTCGCCATCTTCTTGCAACGAACCAATTTCCGAACGTCGTCCTCGAAAAATTCGAACGTTTCCGCTTAAACGAATATTCTAGTCGCATTTGAGCCGTTTGCGAATCCCGCATCTCATTTTTCTTCGAGTCCTTGTTAAGTATAATGTTACTTGTGTACCCAGGCTCCGGTGTCGTGGGTATAGTGTTCTCAAAGATACGAGCATAAGGGTTTGCTTGATGTTTCATTTATTAGGCTCAATGACAAAACCCTCGTATCCTCGGTATTTGTGTATGTAACGTCTTCAAGTATTCAAAATGTTGCTCAGCTCTCGAGACTATGGAGACCTCCATGAATTCAGTTCGTGTATGGAAAAAATAAATTTCTGAGTAAATTTATGTTGACGTTTCGTGCAGATCTGGAGAGTTTTCTTATAATGTATTTTATTATTTGTCATTGAGTATACGTATATTTTATTTTCATATTAATTTTTTGGATAAAAATGAGAACAATATTTCAATATGAGATATCTAGGTAGTTTAAGGTGCAGTGGTTAATTATAATACAAGGTGGTCTAAAAGTCTCCACAAAGCCTTAAAGAGGTGATAGGTTATGTTGTTTGGAACATTTTAAATCAAAAATATGTTGCATAGTTTTCGAGTTATTATTATTATTATTTTTTTAATTTATAAGAAAATATCTAAAACCTCTTACTTGCATACTAATAATTCCCAAAAAAAAGATAACACAGCAGATAAAAACATTATTTTTTTATTTGTTTACTATATATTTAATCCTCAAATAGGAATACAAAAACGTATATCAATAAAAACCTCTTAGAAATACATGATTAGTTATAAAAAAAAATACTGAAGTAAAGGAAGACTAGAGTTTTTTTTATATTTTTTGTTAAAATAAAATGAAGTCTTAAGTTTTCGAATACTTTTAAAAACATCCCTTTTTAAAGCCTTTTCGGTTGATATAGCAAATAAGCATTTCTTAAAACTAGGGTATAAAAACGAAACCGAAGGACAAAATTTTTGAGCCCTCCACGTACATATTGTTGAAGGCTGCATACAAAATAGTAGCACGATATATGGATATGTAACCCACAATATTTTCATTTCATTAATATCACTTAAGAAAAGATACTGCCGAACAGAATATATATAATAAAATATTATAGTAACCGTCCAATGTAGTATATTCTAATTGTAAGAGCGAATTTCAATAACGTCTAGATCATTTATCATTTCAACTGCAATAATCCGAATGGCAAATTGAAAGATATCGATTTTCGAAAACGAACATAATACAATAGATTAGCCGCCATCGCATTCAATGAGTTCTAATTTGGACGACGGATTGAACGAACCGTTAAGGATTCATTCAGAGCCGAAATTATCCTGCCGAGTCTGAATGACATCCTAATGCAAGGACTCCATTTCAAAAGCACGTATAAGCGCTTCATATATCTTGTATTATTTTATTTTTGGAGCCTCTAATCGTATGTGGGAGGAAAATAATTGAGTCGGACTTAAATAATACTGCGAATGAAATGTGGTGCAAATAACTTGTATGAAAAATAGTCGTACTAAAAACTGAATTATCATTTGAAAAATATTATTCTTTATCTTTTAACATAACGTAAAAACGTATGATAGCAATTTGAGCATAAAAACATACTTCTAAATAAATATATACATAGAAACACCTGCGAAATTGGGCGAAAGAGATAAATCGCTGCTCGCAAGTACTAGAAACACCTGTACCGCGTTTTCCTGTTTTTCTTTGGAAACTCGGAAAATTTCAGCATTTTCGTCATCGGTTTTGGTAATTAGCGAAGTGACAAAGCCATTGGATAAACTGCCAGATGATTAACTCCGTGTTGGCAAGATAGAGGGAAAAAACCGAGTTCTTGGCTCCGTAGTAAAAGTTAATGACCGATGCAATTACGGACGCCGTTCTTATTGGAAAGCTTTCGAATTCTAGTACTATGTTGTTGGTTATTCATTTTTTTTTATGTTGAAAAAACGTCTTTTTAGTATTTGACGGAGGTTTTTTGTGTGTCTACATCAAAGAAAATCAACATTTGAAAGGTTTTTAATATCAACGAAAAATCCATTTATTTACGCATATGATTTCAAAATCAAATGAAAAACATGCATTTTAAAAAAAAATCTCAAAAACTCAAATATTATTCTATACAAATGAAATGAGTTTTTTTCGGTAAAATCCAGTACCTGGAATTATGCACGCTTTGATTCGTTGACTTTTCATTTGGCCCACACTGACCCGGCGTTTTCATCATTCTCCCCATCTCTGATTGTTATACAACGAATTGTATTATATTATTTTTTTGCATCAGAAACATCGCCATAAAACCACACAGTGGCCTTCGTCGAGTTGTCGGTACGAAACGAGAACAATTTATACAACCAACGAATGGCTAAATAATGTATACAAAACGAAAAGGACCAAATATCGAACCTCTCCTGAAGAGTAAAAAAGAGAGAGAAGTGTATTCTGCGCCGGCGAAAAAAACAATATTGCGTTTCCTTTCATTTTGTACAAAAGAAAATATTTCTTTTCCGTATTTTCGTGCATAGTATTAAGGATATATTTTTCCGTTTCTCAGCGGCGCACTCCTCGTCTTAAAAGCTCGTCGAAGAGTGCTTCCAGGCTGCGGAGTGAAAAAAAAAATAATAATAGAAGAAACGAGAAAAATAAGACAAAATAAAATAAAGCTTCGAGATACGACATTGGCGCATAAATTCTTTTGCCATTCTTCGAGAATTTATTCGATTATCTTTCGATTCGTTTGGCGCCATTGTAGATCGAGCGAAACGGCTACGGCGACCACTTAAATTATTGGGTCGATTGAGTCAGAAATTCTACATATTTTAACACAGAGTAAGTTCATGATTTCATGGTATAACACTTATAAATTTCAAACAAGAAACTGAAAACGCATTTATATATTAAAAATATGACCGCGTCACCAAGATTCGCATATCGCTCGGAAGCAAAATTTCTAAATTAATCATATATTTTTTTTAGATTGTATGAAGGAGGCTCGCATTAAAAAACGTTATATAACGGTAGCGTACAAGGGTTCGAGGGTTAAAAAGCACGATCCGTTAAAAAAACACGTCGTTTGCGTGACCTGTCACCGGTCGCCCTTTATACAATTTAACCCGCAAAAGATAAACGATGAAGGGATTGAAATACTAAAACAAGAATTTAACCGTTCGTACGATCGTATCAGTTTCGTGATCGTGATGTTTGAAATTAACTAGAACGGACAGTTTAGTGTCGCTTCACTTCATAATTTTCATTAACTAATTCAAAATGATGTAATAAGCTTTTATGAAATTAATTATCTTTAGCTTTTATCATAAAAATATTATAAATTTACAAAAGTAAATATGTAACTCGATTTGAATTATTATTCTGTTTCTATTTAACCTATTTTCATGGACATAAAATAGACATATAGACACTGTTAGAGAGACAAACTTTCTTCTATACACAAGTTATCAGATTAGATCTGTAATATTATTACATATAATTTGATTCGAACATCTCGGAGGCTTAAACTCTCGTTCAAATTAATACGTAACAAAATTAATATGGAAATCAAGAGAAGGGAAAAGCGTTCGGGATTTCCCTCTAGTATTCGCGTTCGTTTCCACTTCACTCGCGATTAATTACCGAAGAAAATCTCAACGTTTATTTGACGCACACTACTAATTTTAATTGTTGAGATATTTCCATAAAACGTGTAATGTATCATACTATAATTTTTTATGTGATTTAAAAAAATATTTTTTAACGATAATCGATATTTTTTTATGGAATTTCCCGAAACGAAAATCTTTCGATTTCCAAAGAATAAAAAAAAAATTAATTTCAATCTGGAAAAATCCAAGACACGTACACGTACAAAGTGGCACAGAGATCGGGTTCGAAAATTGAAATTCACCACCTCACCGATAATATTTGCTTTCGCCGGGAGAAAAGGCCCGCTTCGCAATATCCGATTCCAATCGACGAGGAACCCGCCCAGAGAAAGCGCCAGGATCTCGTCCTCAAAGCTCCGCAGGAAGGCTCAAGGATGGGGTCCAATGGGGTGTTTTAAGGGGAGTGGTCGGGTGCAATGGAGGGATGCTTATTGCTTCATTTGCCGAATCTCAATTCGGATCTGGGATGCGTCTCGTATATTGTAGATAAAATTCGGATCTATGATTCTGATGTGTTTTTATGTTTTATCGAGCGAATTTTATGTTGAGTGCTATGGTTCGGGGTTCGTTTTGAGTGATGGTTTTAGAAATTATTTTTCATGTATACATAAAAATTACTGTTGTATACATGGATACATTTTAAAAAAAAATCTATACAAAAATTCAAACCATTTTCAAAAAACATACTTATGAAAATAAAATATATAAGTTATAATTCTAAAACTCTATGTTTCCTTACGAGAAACTCGTTTCGTTGGAAAATTGAAGTGAAATTTTCCATCATAGTGCGCTTAGCATATTGTGCTTTCCCGATCGGTACTTCAGAGCAATCGAAAAAAGAATAAAAGTGCACTTAAAAACCTACGTAAAATTATATGCTATGATCGATACTGTATTATACGCCGATTGGATAATCGATGGGCAATTTGCGCCGGGCTTTGTCGTAAAATATAAAATTGCACTTCACGCCGTACAAAAGTGGTCATAGGCCGAAATTTCTCAAATCGAGTAATGCGATCTTATTGACTCTTATTACCGCGTAACCTTTCTACTAAAGATAAAGCCTTTATTGGGAAGACGAGAGAGAGTCGGTGTGGGTCGAATTTATTTTTTCCCCTTTTCAGTGATAAGACAAAACGACCGGGATACGTTTTGTTAAAGGGTGCTCGTGTTTCGCTTATCGAATATCTTTATAGACACGTAACATTTGTAAATAAGACATTAAATATTATTTAATGCTGTGGTCTGTCAAAACAATTTCTCATAATGTACATTTTTTATAAAAAACCATACTGTCGATGGAAATATGAGAGAAATATCTTGTTTTGTTATAATTGAATAAAATGAGATTTTAATATTATATACGAAATTTAATCAGGTTCATAGAATAGGAAAAGGAGAGGAAAGTCAATGTGGTTTGCAAGGGATGCACTTCAATTTGACGGGTCCGAATTGGTAGTTTTCAGGCGATCGTTCAGCGTGAAAAACCTTTGAATACGGGCCGCAGAAAAGCGGCCGCTTTTCACGTCTGGAAAATTTCATTAAAGAAAAGCGCAGCGCAAGTGAGGCCTTCCCACCGACGGGTTTTCTCCAATTAATCTGCTTAAAACGTCAAAGAATTAATTAAATTTTTAGGGCGTGCTAATTTGTCGAATATTATTTTGTGAAATTTATATTAAATAATACTTCGACGAAAATCAGAACGAGACATAAATTCGAGCATTATAACAGGTTTCGATATAATAATTAAAACCTGTTATTATTTTTTAGAAAAAAACATGATTATATGAATTCTATAAAAGTGTAACATCTTCATAATATTAAAATAATAATTTATATACTGTACCAAAATAAAAATACGTTTTTGTTTTTCGAAGATCTTGAGTATTAAATATGCTTCGAACCAATTGTATATAAATGATTTATTTATTGATCCGCTTATATAAAAAAATACGTTCTATGTATTTTATTAAATTATATTTATTCCCTTTACAAATAATATGTATTTTCAAAGGGAAATTTTCTCGCAAAGAGTTAGTCACTAGTGTCATCTACACGTCAAAAAAATAAATTTATATGTTTCAGTTTGAGTGTCCACTTCGTTTGTGCACGAACAAACTAGTCTGTTTATTTACTAGTCCAATTGTTCGGGTGGTATGAAAATTTTAGTTGTTTGCACTCAGATAACGCTCTTATGCTAAATATCAATAAGGTGGAAATTGGTATCACAACTAATGATCGAGAAATACGCGTAGTTTCTGCCCGCTGTGTCAGTTTGAGCTTTAAGAGTTTGTTTTGAGCACGTTTTCACAACTCAAACTAAAACGCTAACCCGACCTAACCCAAGCATGATGCTTATTAAAATATACGCAATTATTAAAATTTGACAGTTGACATTCAAACTAAAATCGATTTGGTTACACCCAAACTAGTATGAGTGTGAACAAACAAAAGTTTACACTTGAACTGTGACACATACAAAAACATTAGCTTTTACATACCCAAATATTTAGAATTTCCCAAAAATAAAAAATATAAACGAAACATTCAAAAAATAACAATGCATCAAAACCTGCTGCAACTACGACCATAACGCGTCCAGCAACACGACACATTTTCTTTTACGACCCTCCCAGGGACCGGGGGCGCAGCACCCAGAGCCCCCGACCTTACGGGCAGCGCAGGCCCTTCAAAGGGCCGAAAGGGGAGGAAAAAGGACCTTTATGCGTCCCCGATGACGAAGCGTGATGATGACTGCGCGTCGCCCTTATGTTTATTTATTGTGTGAAATTACCTCGAAGGGCGCGCCGCTTTTTGACTTAATGGCGCCGACCGTGTGAATGTTGTACATTTTTGAGGGTGGGTGTGTTACGGTGTGTGCGAGTGTGTTGTGCGTGGAATTTTGAATAATGGAAAAGTTTTTCGGTAGGTGTGTTTGGAATGCGGGCCGGTTTTTGAAATTTTGAATGTTAAAAAAGTGGATGTTGGGTTTGTGTAAGGGGTGAAAATTCAACATGGCGTCTAATGATTAAGTTTATCTTAAATGTTAATATTTAAATAGAGAAAATTTTGTAGAAGTTTCTTTGATAAATTTAAATTTGAAAAATGTAAAGCGACGTTTAAAAATCAAAACAAACAAGAAAAGGAACCCTTGAAAATAATGAAAAATTATCTTAAGGCATTACATAAATTTTTAAAGCAAAGTTTTCTTTTGAAATTCAGATTTATTGTTTGTCGCCCGAAATTTACATCACTGTTCAAAGAAATATATTTCAGTCGTTAATTTTAATATCGTAAAAAAAACATTTTTTCCCCCCACGACGCACATTATTAACTTTATTCCTCTTGAATAAATTCACAAATATACACAATTCTTCTCCGATACTATAACACTATCTTAAAACGAGTGCAGAGAATATTCGAATACTACCAACGAAAGACATTCAAGTCATAAACGATAAATCCGGATTATTGCTGAAAAGCACACTCAACTTGAAAGCCATTAACATTTTAATTAAGCACCATTGAAATGCGGACTACATCGATTGATTTATATTAAAACTAAATATATTTTCATTAGTTTTTCATCTCGATTTTATCAAGGCAATACAATTTTTTTTTAAAGTAAAAAACAATTCAAATGATAAAATAAACATCCTCTATATATAATAGCGGATTTTATTCTGTTCGTTCGTTCGTGTCGATGACACTCGCGACTTTTTTCTTTTTTTTACGATGTTGATGATTATGATGATGATGATGATGACGACGATGATGATGATGATGATGATGATGATGATGATGATGATGATGATGATGATGATGACGATGATGATGATTATGATGATGATGATGATGATGATGATATATATTTTATATATTATGATTTTTTTAGGAGGAGCGCTGGCGCAGTGGTGTCGTGGCGGGGAGTGAGGACTGCATTGGGGGGTAGAGCGGTGTTAAGGGGTGTGAGCGGGGGCGCAGCTCCCGGACGGGTGCTCGCCGTCCTTGGCCCTTCAGGTTGTGGCAAGACGACTTTACTGGATGTGCTCGCTGGCAGGAGAAGACCAGATGCTGGTCGGGTGACCCTCAACGGGGACCGTCTCTGCAAACGATGGCGACGTCATATCTGCTATGTGCTGCAACAGGACGTTTTCTTTCCCAATCTCACTCTCAGGGAAACTCTCGACTATACTGCTGCACTTAGGTTGTACACATATTATTTTTATAATATTATACCCACAATATATTAGGTAATTCTGAAAGTAATAAAAAAAATAATTTTTTAATGGTTTAATGGTTCCAATCCAAGCTCCCTTATTTTTTCTTGCGTGATTTTTGCAGCATGAGGTCTCGCGTTATTGTGTTGGAGTATCCGTTTTCGATTATTGACCAAAACAGATCGTTTTTTTTACGAGATCTTGTTTCATTTTTTCAAGTTGCTGATAATAAACTATTGTTGTAACGATTTCATTGGATTTGATCAGCTCGTAATAAATTACTCCAGGAAAATACCATCATACACAAAGAAAAACTTGTTTTATTGTCAATGACAGTTGAGGGGTCAGTACAGGTACTTTTCCCGGAGGAATCCATTGTTTTTTCATTCAGGATTATTGTATAGAACTCCCTTCTCGTTTCTAGTAATTATTCGTTGCAAAAACTGATCGTCTTCATAGAGAAACAAAAGGGTTGGCAAATTGTACGGCGTAGATCGAGCGTTGTTTGCCACAATTCATGGGAAACTTAAATTTCTTGTTTGTGAATTTTTCCTTAGCGATGAAGATGATCCTGAACAGACCATAGATAGCTAATCTTCTGATGATCCGATTCCATTATCGAATTCAGGATATCATCATCTAATTTTTGGGGTCGTCCTGTTCGGGTGGTGTCCTTAAACTCACTTTTTCTGTTTTTAAAAATTTTAAACCACCGATGACATTTATTTAGCTTGAGGTTATTTGCGTAAGTATCGTTGATTTTTTTCACTGCTTCTTTTGCCTTCAATCCTTGATCGAACAAAAATAGCATAAAATGATGCAAGTGTACTTCGTCTATTATTGATCGCGAAATTTTTCCTTTGATATATTTTTTTTTTGCAAAAAAACATGATTTAAATCCATAGCTTCACAATAATAACAAAATTTACGTGTTTGCTGGACCGTGTCTGGATACAAACTAACTGTGAAAGAGTGTGTCGAATTTTTTTGATTACTTTCCGAACGACCTAATATAATAGGCGAATAGTTTATCTAAGGTCAAGTTATCAAAAGGATTGTTTCTGTTTTCCGCAACTTAGTGTGTAATGGTCGAAGTTTCTGTTTTCAATTTTTTTCTGCCTACATCTTAACTGTTAATAATTTCTCAAATTTTACAATAAAAAAAATGATGATTTCAGTACCTATAGGTACATACTTCAAATTCAAAATTTTATACTTCAAATTCAACCATAGGAAAAAGTTATTATGGCCGAAAAATTTATCGAATTTGAAGTATAAAACTGTAATAATTACATGAAATTTTTCTTCTGTTTATGAAAATTTGTTGAATTATTGATAATATTAATAGTATTTTGTCTTTTGATAGATGATATAATAGATAAATTGCATATCATATCTATAATTAAAAATAATACTAATATCTTAAAGATAATATTTTTCAGATATCATCCCAATTATTATGGACAATTTCTTAATTGCTTTTCAAAAAGGAATATAACTAGTATTATAGTTTGAATATTAAATAAAAATAAATGTTTAATAATATTTTTTAAATATTAATAAAATATGGGTTATATCTTTTTAATTTTAATGATCGGTTCGATATGCTTATAAATCTTTCACTTGAAAATTATTATTTGAATATCAGTAGTTTATTCAGTATGTAAAATATATCTTCGATCAATTTTGCAAATTTATAAACTTTATACGGAGAAGAGAAGATTGCGTGATTCTAGCACCCACTATTCTTCTTATCGTTAGTTCGAATCGGCTGTCAATAGTTAAGGCAACAGTAAAAGCAATAACGATTTGTTAACAACAAAATAAACCCCATATCGCATACCTAATAAATTTACAAACAGATCGCTCAATCACATATTCCGTTTCCCCCAAACACATCATACCTTCATGCAAAACGACACCAAACTATCTCAACGTTTAAAAACCACTGATTCCAACTATTAAGCCGACATTCTCCGATCGTCCATATCTCTTTCGATACCTTCAGGCATTACACGTACGCATTTAAATCAATCGCTTGGAACCCGATACAGCAACAGTCCAGTGTGAGGAATTGATCACGATCGCACAAAACGAACTTATCCGTTCGGGAAAATATCGAGATTCAGCCAGACATAATTAAAAACGGCTCTCGGACGTCAAAAGAGCACAAAAGACGTTACGAAATGCAGATATTATACAGTAGAACCTTAATTATCTGGACTGAACGAGGTTTGAGATGGTCTGGATAACGGAAAATCTGGGTAATCAAGATAAGCTGTATAAAGTAGTGATGTGATGATAACTCGTTTAAGGACAATTCATCCACGTGATAATTGGTCCTGGCTATAATTCGTCTAATCGTCAATTCGTCTAAGTCAATTCGTCCAAGCAAAAATTCTTCGAAAAGGCAATTCGTCCAAGACCGTCCAAATGACAATTCGTCCAAGATCGTCCAAATGCCATATTGTCAACAAAAAAAAAATTGAGGAAAAAATGAAATAAGTTAGAAAACCTGCATTTTACGTTTATACATATACACAAACAAGCACCTGCACTTACATATAATCATTTTATTTTTACATTGATATTTTTGGACAAACGAAAAGATTTTTTTCAATAAATTATGTTACTATTACTTTATAAACTGTAAAGATTATTTTTAAAATAAAATTCTGTCAGGTTTTAGTTTGATCACCTTCATAGATGAATTTGTGATGAGTCAATATAATTTTGTTACATCCATATAAATTTTTGTATGTGAGTTATTTTCGAAGGGAATCCCCACCATCCCCATTATGTGAAAAAATCTTATAATCTGCTATAAAAAAATAAATATATTCTTTTGATCAATCGGATAATCGAAATCTGAATAAAAGTTATCCTACTGTAGTTAATCGCGTTACACGACCAGATCTCTATCTGGTGCTTCATTTGCATACATTCTACATGTAATTTATCATAAGAAAATGTTACGAAATCGTAACGAAAAAATGAAGTTGTCAAACGTCGCAGACGTGTTTATAGTTCGTGAAAAAATATCGTATTAAAAAGCCCGGAGGCTTTCCGTTCCGAAGGCACACGTAAATTATGGCATTATTATTTTTATGATGCGCGTAAAAACGGAGTAAATAAACAAAATGGATCGGGAATGTAATGTGAACGCGCTTTACATATTCATGAAGCGAGTGTAGGTCGCGCTTTATTATAAATCATAGTAATCTTTACGAATTTGTAAGCGTCGTTGTATTTGATCGATAAATTTCAGTTAATGACTATTTTATACGATGTGTTTTGAATTGACGTATCGAATTTGCGTAATGGTGCGTTCGTTTGATTTATTTGATTGGAGAATTATTAATGGTTTTTTTTTTCAATCAAAAGTATGAAATTTGATTGTTTCAATCGTATGTTGGTATTTATTCGTTGCGTTATTTAACTCGTAAGACCTCGCGTTATTTAATTATTCAATTAAAAACGTCCGTGTTGTTAAATTACTAGTTAGTCAACGTTAGTTAATTGCATTAATACTAGTTTTCATATAGAAGTATGACGATTTTGAAGCATATGATTTTAATATACAGTAGAACCTCGATTTTCCAGACTAAATGAAGATTGAGATGGTCCGGATAGCGAAAATCGAGGTGATGCAAACAAGAAAAAAATAAGAACCTAAAAAAGAAATTAAAGTAAATTATTTATAGAAATTTTGGTGTGCATAATTATGCACATAAACTTTAAGTATTTTTTAAACGAATTTGCAGTCTGTTTATTTTTATTATTTTTGATTATTTGACTGACAACCTTTGTGAAAATAACATAAAATCGACATTGTACTGTATTCGTTGGTTCCCAAGATAATTATTAACGAAGTCATATTTTTTTTTGCACCATCTGTAATAAGTTTTTTGATTACAATTTTTTTTAAATAAAATTTCTTTCAGGCTTCAGTTTGATCTCTCTCATATTTGAGTATATCATGAGTCAGTATAATTTTTTTACATATTCGTATATTTTCATGAATACTATTATTTAAAAAAATATATCAATCTGATAATAAAGGTTTTACTCGACTTCGCTTCTGATTCGTATTTATTTTGAAACGCGTTTCCCGAAAAAATTAAATCAGATTGTCTTCAAGGCTTCTCAGAAGGTTGCATTTCAAGGAGCGCCACAATAATATATCGCCATGAAATATAGTGACACTCGTTCATTCAAACAAAAATCCAATTTGCATGCAAACGAACCAGCTCGAAATTACGACCGACAAGAAAACTCTACTATTACGACCAAGAAAACTGGTCTAGACGCTCAAAAAACCCCCAAACGTTTATTTAACAATCATAAACGTTAAAACACACTTCAAAACCATCATCGAGCGCCGATTTCACATATCATCACCATACCAAACCATGGACCATATCCAAACAAATCCCGAGGATTATCACCTCCACGGTTGTCATCGTCCCGAAGACCATGACTGATCGCGAGGTGAACGGCCCCTCTTCGTCGGAGACACATCTTTCGTAATTCCGAATATGCGTGGCTGGTATGCAAATGAACCGAAAGGGTTCACGATTAATAATCTTTAACTGTGAACGTGTAAAGAGGTGATGATCGTGATGTTGATGGAACACTCTGTACAAACACTGCGGGCGGCCAACACTTGACTTCCGCTATGTGCTTGCTGCTTGATGTATTCGAGATGATTTTTCATGGTGTGGTTATCGCCATCATCGTCGTGTGTAGCTTATGTGAAGTCCAATATGGGATAAGAACTTTCTGATTCACGGTTGAAAGTTTGGGTCTCGTTTACTGTCTAATTTTTTTAAGATTTATTTGAAAGCTTTGGTTTCTGTCGCTTCATATTTAAAACTTGTAGTAAAAACGTAGATTATTTTTTTTGCAATTATGCTATAGAGTTTTATTTGCTTAAATATATTTATATTCAATTGTAAGTACGACCGACTGAAGGTGAAAATTAGGGATTATTGCAGGATGATCCCGAATTTGCGTTGGGTTAATGTGAAACTTTCGACGAGTTTGAATACTAAAAACTATCTTTCCGATCAAAAATATCCATCAATTACCCTCTCTATTTATCGCTTAACTTCTATAGAATCATTATATTTAACATAATTAAATCATTAATAATAAAACCATATTTTTTTAAATGGGCTAAGACAAATACATCTATTTACTGAACACAAAACTTATCGTTTGAAACCATCGATTAAATGATCATTTTTTTATATTTTTAAATTTAATTGTTTTTTTTTAATAATTATATTTAAGATTTTTTTGTATATTATTATTTGAAATATTTCACTAAATACAACCAACTTCAGACAAAAAAAAAAAATCATGTGTCTCGACTTGTTTCAATTAGAGATTATAGCAAGATATGAGTTAATGTGAAACTCTTTAAAACTCGTTAAAAATTTTGAATACTTTAACTATAATTTTTACTAAAAATTTTCATATTCTTCAAATCCTTTTATCCTTTTTATCCTTTAAATTTGTCGCCCAACTATTATAGAACCATTATAACTGAAATAGTTAAATTATTAACCACATTTTACTAAACGATTTTAAAACAATTTCAACCATCTACTGATGTCATCACTTATCCTTTAAAACCATCGATTATATAATCAAACGTTTACATATTTAGATTTAATGTAATCGTTTTTTCTATATAAAATCATATTCGAAACCATTACAAAGAAAAATTTAAGCGATTTGTCATTATTAATGTTACGAATCCGAGTACGCGTTTATCGAGGTGTCTTTTTACACAGACGTCTATATATAGAGGATGATCGATGATAAAGGCTTTTGTGCCACGAAAAAAATCTGTATTACAATAATGCGGACGTTTCGAAAAAAACGGTACCCGTATAATAAATATTGTCATTGTATAGATTATTTTTTGTGGAAGTCGAACTTGAGAAGCAGGTGTCCGCGCGATAAAAAATGGCGCATTTCCATTTGCGATTCGCGATGACGCAACTTTTTCAATTTTTTCCATCTGCGTTTTCGATGCATGGACAGTTCAATGTATAGAATCGAACGAAAGAGACAGTCTCGTATGTAAATATATTTTTTTCAGACGCCTCGTATATCGATTACGCTCGTAATTAAAGATTTTTTCGGATCGGACTTTCAGATCCGATAGAAAAAACTGGGAGCTTTTATATTATGTAAACTCGTTTCGTCAGGTTTTCAAAGTTTAACTAATATATTGCATCTGAGAAATGTTATCTTATCGAAGCCTTTAAATACATAAAGCAAGCGCGACTTGCATATTAAACGTATCAATAACGATGCATGCATTATGTATGCAAAGGCTCGCTAATTGCACACCCAACAACGGAATTTCCTTCGATATGCGGAGAAAATATTCCGCAAAGTGCATCGAACAATTTTCTCAGAATGCACCCGACAATGTAGTCGAACTAGAAAATAGAAACCGATATATTCTGAAAAGAAACTTTGCCGATTCTGTTATTTGCATTATCGATCGGCTCGGATCTATCAGGTCGATGCATGAGTTTCATCGTAGTTTTTCGAAAATCAAATATTCTTCTCTTTATTAATGAATAACATTTCTTTTCAAACTATTTTATTATGTGAAACATACTAGGTAAATCAAAACTAGGGTATCTGAATCAACCCTATAGCTCGTGAACAATAAACAACCCGTAAAAATTTTTGAAATATCTAATAATTAAGTTCATTTATGGTATTTTTCTTTGTAGAAATTTTTCAGAAATAATAACGCAACCGTGACAACCAAAAATTCTTAAAATTTACAGTAGAGATGCAGTTAACGTTAGAATCACTCAGTTATGGTTTTCAAAATTTTTGAGATTTGACTAATATACATGACATACTTAATGCTGAACCATGTCAAAATGTCAAAAAGATTGTGTTGAAGATAATAGTCAACCGAAATGGACCAAAATTCAAAAAATTATCAGTAAATTACCGAGCTATCTTAGTCATTTACCAGTAAACCGATTCACCATTGATTCCCTCCCCAATCTAAATCGTACCGATTGAGTTTCAAAATGCGATATTTGATTTTAAAATAAAATACGACAAAACATTCCTATAGACCTAACATTTCCCTCGCAATTCCGCGCATTTCGTCCGATTATCAATTTACACGATTCGATCGAAAACGGAAGTCGTCGGTGTCGTATTTCGAAAAAAAAGGTACACCTTCGAATGGAAAATGGTGATGACGATCAATCGCGTGCCGAACTATCATTAAGGTGGGCCGTCGAAGAATCAATCAGTTTCGAGCGGATAAATATCGTATGTTCGAATTTACCGTAAGACAATTTATATTGAGAATAGTGTTTGTGTCTTATCTGGGAAAATTCGCGGTTTCCTTTTGTGCGTTTCGAAACGGTGTTATTGATCGAATGATGGCTTTATAAAAGCGTGGTTGTTACTTGAACTTTCGATGGTCTCGATAAAAGTTTGTGTTTTAAATGTATTCAAATTGGGATTCGTTATATATTTATTGAATGAAATTTACTAAATAACAACTAGAGCATTTCTTGAAGATTAAGAATTACAATAAAAACATAATAGTTGGGAAAAAATGAAAAAAATATTCAAGACCATTCCTTTCAAATACATTATTTGGTTTGATATTTAACAAGTTATTCGGCCCAATCTGAAAGAAGATAGTCTCCTTTCAAATACAGTGAAATCCCTAAATGCCCAGAATTCACGTTTCATTTTAGTACATTTAATGTCTGTTTTTATAATATTTACATCTGAAATATTATATTTAAAATTTAATTGATACTTCAAAAAAATATTTAATTAATTCCTAATAAATGTCAAGCTTTGTTCAAATGTACCGATTGCTTGTTACTGACATGTGGTAATTTGTAATTTTGATATTCTTTTTATTTTTTATTTACCCTCATTCGAACGGTTTTCTGATCTTACATTTAATATGATGACATCGAAAGTTCAAGAAAATTTTTACCATCGAAAAAACTTATATAAACTAAAAAATATTGCAATATTGAAAAATATCGTATACTAGCAGATTGTATCTGGCGTTGCTCGGGCAACGGACTCGGGTACCCGACGTTGCTTTCCATCTTTAAAAAAACGTCAGATCGAGTTTTAAAATAATTATAATAATATTAAAACTTTTCTGAATGCCTAATTAATATATTTACAAAATTTTATTGTAATTAAATAAGTGGTAAAGGTGTGCATAACTAACACACACACATTAATTTTTATTTATACAGTCAATTTCAAAAAACTAATAATTTTAATTTGTGAGTATTATGTCGGGTTGCGTTTTACCCCGGAGGCGTTAAATTGGTAACCTTTTGTCCTGGTAACGTTATATCCGGTAGCATTATGTCGTGACACATTGTATCCAATACTCAAAACTTTTCAACTAGATTTGTTTCTTTCGACTAACTAAACTAATAACGAATTTATATAAAATCCTCAAAACACTAAATCCTAAACCCCTCAAAACTTCACAAATAAACGTAACAAAACCTTTTCCTCTCCAACACATCAAATCGACCAATTTATCTCAAAAACAATTTCAATAAAACAGTACGCGTACGTATATAAATAATAGCAGATATGCATTCGAGATTATCCCCGTCGGGGAATCGCGGCTACCGGTTTTTAGCCGAACACCACTTACCGACATCAATCACTGGTTTTTATTTGTTTTGATAAGTACCGAACGCGGGCCGTTATTTAAAACCCCTGGCCAGATGGCCGGTAGGCTCTCTATTTATATAGGGAATGGATCGGATCGATGTGTATTGGATTGTTGTCGATCGGTTTCGGTTCTGTTGATGATCTTGTTTTTTTTTGAATATGTGTTTGATTATTAATGAATATTGTCATTAGTTTTATTCGGGTTCCTTTTCAATAGAAAACTTTGGTAAAAGGTAAAAGATTTATGTATTCTGGAGAAAAATCAAAATGTCATTGGATGTGTGATACTTTTTTATTTACTGTGTATTAAGAAAGCCATTATTAATTAACCGGCAAATAACCCAAATAATATTTCATTAATTAACCGGTAAATTTATGATTTTTGAAAAATTGTGTTTTGAATATTTTTGAAAAATGTTTTTTTCTGAAAATATTTTTGAAGAGATGTTGGGTTGTATTGGTTTACTGATTTTTTTTCGTTATTTTTTCCAGTTTTTTTAAAAAATAAAATTTACCGGTTAACTGATAATTAGTAAAAAAATTACAAGATTACCGGTAAATGTAAATTACGGTAAAAGTGTTATCCCTACCATGTATTTCTTAGATCAAGATGATTTTTACTATTCAAAAGTTTCGTGTATGAACGTTTTGCCATTAATAATAAAATTGTTTTTGTTATGACATACTTTTTTATAATTTTTACTGTTAAAGTCCGAAGATTTATCTAAAAAAACTAAAAAGTCTTACTAGTAGTTAATTAGAGTTAATATAATATTTACTAAAACAAGTTAGTAAAAATCCAAAAAAAAAATCATGAAAACATCCGTTTCGAATTTTTTCAATGAATATAAAAATTTACGACACCAATTGCTTAAAAGTCTGATTCATTTCATTATGATTATATCTTCTTAAAACTTTAGATTTACCAATCTTTGAACTTTTAAAAACATAATATTCAAACTAAAATACCATTGAATGTATCTGACCGATAAAAGACTTATGTTCAAATTTTTTTCGATTATTTCAACCATTTTACGGTCTAAAGTAAAAGCATGTTCTTAATATTATATTATATTCGTTCGAGGGGTTCATAAATCTCGAATCTTTTGTTTGTTGCAATTATGAGAAATACTTCGACCTCCTGGGAGGTCTTTTGATTGCCTGATTAATTTTTGATCTTCATTGTTGGATAGCGCAATAATTTTCCCTTTGTTATACAACAAATTAAAACTATTTTTTATTAGAAAAAAATGCATCTCAATAAAAGGACTCATTCATTTTTGATAATGTAATTTATTCTTGTTTTCTTTTCAGGTTGCAAATGTCACAAATTCGGATCTAAGAGCAACGTTTGTCACATCACAACTGGACAATGTCAATGTTTGCCTCATGTTTTTGGACATTTCTGTGATATATGTGAGGTAAATTTTTTTTTTTTTTTTAATATTCTAGAATGTAATCGATGCCCAAATATTACATTTTTAAAATACATGCTTAATAACTTATTTTGTAAGAATATACTTTCAATAATTATCAATAATTATTCTTGCCTATGAATAACATTAATTTCAATCAAAGGTAGGATATTGGAATTTGCCTTTTGATCTGTGAATAAATAAACTATATAACATTTTATTGAAAAAATTTGGAATATCCTTGATTTCGATCGGTGCTCAAATATTTTCAGAATACATAATGCTCAATAACTTATTTTGTACGAATATACTATCAATTATTATCCATAGTTACCCTTTTGATCACTGAATAGATCAATGATGTATCATTTTATTAAAAAAATATCCAATTGATACTTCATATTTTGTTCATGTAACTCAAATTAATATTTAAAATTAAAATAATGTTCCATTAGAAATTTACTCTTATATATTAATTTCAATTGAAGGTGGGTTATTGGAATATAGAAAGTGGACAAGGATGCAAAAAGTGCGAATGTGACCCTATAGGAACTGATAATAATATCTGCGATCAATTCACCGGTGAATGCAATTGCCGTCCTGGCGTAGGCGGAAAATCATGCGATACATGTTTACCGGGATATTATGGCTTCAGCAAAAATGGCTGTTTACGTAAGTACCATGTTTTATTAATCCTCGCATTCTATATAATCTCATATTCAAATATCGTTTTTAGGCTGCGAAGAATGTTCTGTCGGTAAAATATGCGATCCGGACACAGGTCGTTGCATATGTCCGACACTATCACAAGGAATAACCTGTAATGAATGCCGTCCTGGTTCGTGGGGTCTTGATCCTTTCAAAGGCTGCAAGGTAAATTTCTAACTACATTTAAATATTAGAATTATCCAAATTATAACTTCTTAAAATTTTTAGTTCTGCAACTGTTCACTCAAAGGGTCGATTAAAACGAAGTGTGACCCTGTCGATGGAAATTGCCTTTGTCGAGAAGGTTTTGTTGGACCTAGATGTGATACATGTGCTCCGATGTATTACGGTTATCCGTATTGTCGTCCGTGTGCATGTCATTATCCGGGAACCAATCCAGCTGCATGTGATCAAAACGATCATTGTACTTGCGATGAAAACGGGCAATGCCCATGTAAAGTATGTGTTTTAAAATAATTCTCTTGGATGTACTTTTAAAATGAAAATGTAACATAATGATTGTCTTGAAGGCAAATGTGGTAGGAAAAAAATGTGATCAATGTTCAAATGGCACATTCGGATTATCCGCCGATAGTCCTTCTGGATGTACTCAATGTTTCTGTTTTGGACGAACATCTCATTGCACCGAAGCTGGACTAACATGGGGACATGTGCGATTGAATACGCCGAGGGTATTACAAATTAAACCAAGCTTACGACCTAATGCATTTAACTCCATTATTAATCATTTATCGGTACAGTGTATATTTTTTTACAATAACGATATTCAATTAAAAATTATTATTCAATATAAATTTTTCAGATTGAAAAAGTCAACAGAGAAACATTAGATTTAGGTTCGGGACATACTGACATTGAATTAGATGCTATTGCCGGATTGACTATTATTCCTGAAACAGAAGGAAATATCACTATCGAAACCAACTATGATCTTTCTAGTCCTTTATATTGGTCATTACCTATAAATTTTCTTGGTGATAAAGTGACGTCATATGGAGGATTCTTAAAGTTTAGAGTGAACAGCACTGGTGATTCAGAAAAAATACCAGACAACTTACTCAAAAAATATCCTCTTGTTCAAATACACGCACATGACTTGCTCATACTGGAATATCACGAAGTCCTTACCTCATATTGATTATTTAATAAAATACGATTATTACTCGCTAACTTATTATTTTCATTTTTATTTAGATCATACCCCCGGATAATGGAATTCATTCAATACGCTTTCACGAATCCTTGTGGACATACAGAAATTCTGAAATGATTTCGACAAAACCACTCAACGTAGTAGATAGATCTACTTTGATGGTCGCGTTACAAAATCTTGATGGAATTTACATAAGAGGCACTGAATATTATAACCCAAATAAAGCAATGCAAGTTTTTTCTCAATACGATATATTGATTGTAATTTCATCACGTTTAAACAGTAAAATCTTTTCCTTAGATTGGCTGATGTTTCAATGGACACGGCTATCCCGATCCGTGGACATCCTGGTCCACTCGCTAGTAGCGTAGAACTTTGTTCGTGTCCTTATCAATATAATTCTACGTCATGTCAGGATGCTTCGTTCGGATTTTATATTCCTACTAGACGACACCCTAGTAATGCAACTGGAACTATCATTATTCAATTATTAGCTAAAGCAGAACCATGTCAATGCAATGGACGTTCCAAATCATGTGATAAAAATACTGGCTTTTGTACTGTAAGTTGACAGAGTATTTGAAATATTAAATATTTCCATGTTTTTATACATTATTTTAACATTTAGAGTTGTTCTAAAAATTATGGCGGTCAAAATTGTGAGATATGTGCTGAAGGATATTATGAGAATCCACAGGATGGAAATAAATGTGTTCCGTGTCCTTGTCCTCATCCTGCTAGAAATAATGCAGCTTCTTGTCAAATCAGATCTGGACGTTTCCTGTGTGTTTGCAAAGAAGGTATTTAATACATTTTTTTTTTGAACTATTATAATATTATATTGAATAATCTTTTTCATGAATAAATATTAGGATATAGAGGAGTAGATTGTTCACTTTGTGATAGTGGATGGTGGATGGGAAATGACGGAAAATGCCGTCGTTGCGAATGTAATAAAGGCGGTACCGTTTGGCCTGTTGGAGGAAATCAAATGAATTGTCATCCGACAACAGGACAATGCAATTGTCATCAACATGTATTCGGAATGAAATGCGATTTGTGCATTTCACCAAGGCATTACTTAGATGGTTCTGTGTGTAAACGTAAGCAATAATTTTCTAAAATCTCATATATTTTAATTCTAACATATTTTCTAATATAACTATTTTTATTGTTTTAGCGTGTGATAATTGTAGTCAAACACTTCTCGATCAAATGGAATTGATGCTTTATGAGCTCGATAAAGATATGAATTTGCTGAAGAATAATACAATTCCGAGCCCATGGAATTCATTGTACAAAATTTCCAATCATACTGCAAATTTGAAAGAGGAACTTGATAATCTATTGAGACTAATTCATATCATCACTACTTTGCCAAATGAGTATACGTTACATATAAATGAAATGGCAAACGATATTATAGGAAAGTTTAATAAAATTAATGATAAATGGAAAGAGGCAATTGTCGATATCAATCAACTGATTGATAATAACAAATTGTTATTTACAAAATTGATCGAGATGAGAAAGAGACTTGAATCTAAAATTCAAGAATTAGAAGATTTCAGTCGTCCTGATAAACATCTGAACATTAATAAAGTTATCAAAGAAGGTCAACTCATACTCGACAAAATAAAAAAGAAGAATTTATCCCATCATATTCAAAAAGCTAACGAAATATCTTCTCAGGTATATTTTACTATGATTTAAAAATTTTATCATTATCATAATCTCACATTATACGTTTTTTCTTTCGCTTTCAGGCCAATATTCAGTCCACAATTGTTCATGAAAATGCTTATAAATTAAAAGATCACCAAAACAAATTGTCGAAATTAATTGATGAGTCGAAAATTTTACAAAACAGAACTGACGATATTATTGGATTTATCGATAAAACATCAGACATTATAGAAAAAGTCGTAAGACTCAATCATTTTCATAAACTTAAAATAGACAACCTGAAAAAAATTGACAAAAATTCTGAATATGAATTAAATAACAGTCTAGATCAATGCGACAATTTTAACAAACAATCGACAGTATTATTAGATAAATGTAGGGTTAATATTGACCGTCTAAAAAATTTATCGCCCGAATTGGAAACTTTAATGAACAGATCACTTACAAATGTAAATATTTATGAACGTTTGAATTTTGAATATAATGCGACATACTTAAATCCTGTTAAAAATCATGTGGGAAATTTGATGAAATTAGCATCTGAATACCAAAAGTATTTTTTTAATATACACAATGTACTTTACACAATTTCTTTTAAATTTCATTGGGTTTTATACTTTTTTCTAGAAAATTAATACAAATTGCCCAAAGTTCTGACCGTCCTTTCAAAGCATCTTCAGCATATGAAAACATAGTGAATAGTATAAATTCTGCCGAAGATGCAGGTATCGAAGCTTTAGAAGCTGCTAAACAAGCCAACCTGACTTTGACAACTAGTTCCTTGTGGTCCAATTCTGAACTGGCCAAAAGCAAATCTGATAAACTTCTTCTTGATGCACAAATGGAAAGCGCTCATTTGCAAGGTTCTTCATTGCACTAGAATTATTAAATGTTAATAATTGAATATTTAAACCCAACTTTGAACTTCCAGATATAAGTACAAAATTTGAAAGACTGAATGATGTATTAGAAGAATATGTGCATAAAATTAGACAAGTCGGAAGAATAGACAACAATCTACGTTCACAAATTAGCAATTTGAGTAACCAAAACTATAAGCAAAATATTAAAATTGCCAACGATAAAAGAAAGAGGGTATTCGAAAGTATTGCATCTCTGAATAAAGAAGTTATAGGTATCAATTTAAATATAAGTCGTTTGAAAAAAAATTTGAGCGATCTCAAAAGCCAAGGAGACTATCAAATCGGCGGAGCACAAGAAAATGGTATTATTTACATTTTTATATGAAATTTTTTTACGGATTCGACTGATGTTTTCAAAATATTTAGTTGAAAAAATACGAGGTAATGTGAAAGCAGCCAGTGAACTAGTAGAAAGCTTTCAAAATGCCAACAAAAAGAAAGAACTAGAAATAAGCAATGCAAACATAACGAAGATAGCAAAATTGCAATCATTGAAAGATCAAATTCAAAAAGCCTTACACATAGCGAGCGGGGTAAATACACAAATGTCACATTATATAAACATATTGTTAAAGTAAAATATAATTTCTCTTCTTTTTATAAATCAGATTAAAGTTGCAATGAAAAACAACAACACTGTAAAAGACAAATGTTATCGCTCTTACCGTCTGTTGAATTTATCTCCTTCGGCAACGACAGATTTAACAGTATTAATTTCTCTTTCGCCCGACTATAAAATGGATATTCCATTTGTAATATTTTATTTAGCTAGTTCAAGTACAGGCGATTTCATTCAACTCGAAATCATTCAGAGTAAAGCTCGGTTTACGTGGAATCTTGGAAATGGACAAGCACACGTTGAGCATTCCAATAAATTAAAAATTAATGATAAAGAAAACTCAGATAAAATATGGTATAAAATAACCGTGAAAAGGTAAAATATATTTTAATACTTTTTTATACTTTATTTAGAGAGATGGATAAATGTATATAAAATAATCATTTAAGAGTCTGGAACTTGGTGAATATTTCGGTGGACGAAACGTTAATAAATGACGATAACAGTGAAGATGAAAAATCAACTGCTGTGACGTCACCCAATAGCAATTCTAGCGATCCTTCAAAGGGTGTTCTGAATGTTAAATGTGGTGATTTAATTTGGGTTGGTAATCGCGAAGGTTATTCACAAAATAATACAGGTTTAGGTGGCAGTATTGATAAACTGTATTATAATGGTAATCATATTCCATTTTGGAATTTCTATTCTCAACCTCCTTCGGCTATTTGTGATGGTGCATTAGGGGGGTAAGTAGATTCACATTCAAATTATATTTTTTTAATGATAAAATTTTAATTAAACTAAATCTTTTTCGAAGGCCTGATAATCATAAAACTGCTGAACAAAATATGTATTATTGGAACGGCATGGGATATTCTATTACGAGTCGCGATTCTGATAGAGTGTATAACAAATTGCAATTCAGTATTTCATTGACTTTCAGAACATTTGATGAAAATGCTCTCTTGTTTTTATCCGTAGATAATAATAATGTATGTTTCTAATCTTACTGTTAGGTAACATACACGAGAAAAAACTAACTTTTACTTATATTATTTTAAATTTTTAGAATAGGTCAATTCAACTTCAATTAAGAGAAGGCCATGTTGTGTTTAAGATCCACTATGGAGAGACACAATTAGAAATAGAAACGCCTAAAAAATACAACACCGGAAAACCAGTAAAAGTGCAAGCGGTACGAGAATTTAAGCAAATTGAAAATGGTATTCTATTTTGAAACATGAATAAAATAATTGTTTATTATTATAGTTATGAGTGACCAATTATTGAATGATTTGTGATTTCAGGAATACTAACAGTGAATGATTATATAAGTCCTGATTCAAAACCGATTCCGTCTGTCAGCAATTCTTCTTCTCTTCCTAATTTAAAAGATAGTAACTATATGTTGGGAGGCACCGAACCAAATTGGAAACCTCCGTCATTCTTAGGAGATCTTCCGCCACCATTTTTAGGTTGTCTTGGGGACATATCTATGGAAAACAGCGTTAATCCTACTGATACGGGTTTATCTTATGGGATCGAAAATTCGTGTACAAATAAAGTACGGTTTGGTTGAAATTGGCTATGATATAGAAATACATACATAATTAAATAAGTTTTTTTCCAGCAATTAACATCAGTTGGTTTTTATGGAGACGGTTATATTGAATTGCCATCTCGTGCACTTGAAAGGAAAAGTGTTTTCGGGTTTATGTTCCGGACTTTGCAACCGAATGCATTTTTACTATTATCAGCCCCTCATAATTATTACTTGAAACAAACTGATGATGAACAAAAATATGGCTTTTATTCTGTATCTTTGATCGACGGTAAGTAACTTATACATGTTTATTTGTATTTTTTTTTTTATTATGTATTAAATTTTTTATTTTTTCAGGTAAGATTCACCTTCAGATAAATGCTGGTATGGAGAGTTTGAAACTCGTTTCTAATACGAGCGAATTAAACGACGGACATTTCCATTCTGTACACGTGAACAAAACCAATAAAAAAATTGAGTTGTATGTAGATGAAAAACTCAATGTTGAAAATACTTTTTCACGTGGATCTTTACAAAAAATCGATCCGATTCCTCCATTTTTACAAAATAACATTACTGGAGGTCTCTTTTTGGGCGGCATTCCTTCGAGTTTGAACGATACCGATATAACAAATCAATACATAGCCTCTACGATTCCTCTGAGGGGTGCAATTAAAGAATTAGTATTTAACAGAGAGTAAGTTGAAATATTTTTCTGTTTCTTCTAATAATGTGCAAGGCATTATACCTCATTTACTTTTCAGAACGGTAATAATGAATGACGTTGTGGAAATGCATCATGCTTCTATAGGTAGACTTGGACCTTCGATGGGTGAGGAAATTGAGATCGGTGCATTGAGAACTGAAGAATCACAATCGAACCCGACTTTTTTGGGCTGTCATAAGGTATATGAAGCGACTTTTTATGTTGATTTGAACTAGTTTTTTGCTACGAGTATGCAAATAGAAATGTATGGCTATAAGCTATTGGTTCATTGTTTATTTTAACATTCTTCTAGATCGCTTAAAACTTAATTATTTCTCACTTGCATAACTTAACATTTGCAAACTATCTTTTTGAAATAGCACAACTGACAAGTCTACGACGCAAGGAATATACAAACGACTTCGACGAAGATTATTGTTTCAAGATTAAGTTTTTAATTATATGTGTGTGTGTTTGATCTCATTGCATTTATCAACGAGAATATAATTAGCATTTATCTTTTTTATATCGATGATACCAAATACTATTTAAGACATTTTTGTGTTACCTTTATTTAAGATAATATTAATAAATACTTTCAGTATTTACGAATGTGACTTTTCAGTTATTCATTTCCTCCACCATCTTTCTTCCGAATAATTCCAGCAATTAACACAATCTGAACTCTTAACCCGAAACACTTCTTATATTCGCATACATCAGTCAATTTGGTGAAAGACTTTTGTAATTTGGTGTAGATTTAAACTTTTCGAATACACATGTGGTAGTGGTTAAGTAATTTCTATTAAATGCATGCTTAGTTTTGTAAATTAATTATTAGATAAGTAAGTTATATTTTTTTTTGTATTGTAGTATTTGCATACGATTTATTTATATAAGTGTTATTTTTTTTTTAATTTTGCTTTATTTTTCCAGGTGTATAGTTACAGTTTGGAACCAGGTGCTGTAAAATTCGGAGATAAACCAAATAGTTACGCTCAAGTGCAATTTATAGGAAAAAATATATGGCACAGAAATCTTATGGTTAAATTCGATTTTAGAACGTTCTATCCAAATGGAATTTTACTCGTTTCATTGGTAATACATTTCCAATAATAATATGACCGACAATTTATATATGAATTAACATAAAAAATTTTACAGGGAAATAAACAAAAAAACCCTCATTTAATCTCGTTATTTTTACGAAACGGCAACGTCACCTTACTTATCAAAGGTAACAAAAAAAGGGAAAAAGTCATACCATTGACTGTCAACAACGGACAATGGCATCATGTAAATCTCATTCTGTACAACAAAAAGATCTCCGTGAACATTGGCTCTAATAACATTTTTATCAGAATGCCTAAACGATTGTCGGTGAGCAACATGTTTTACGTAGGTGGTATACCAAAGAAGACACCTTACAGCATTCCGAATCTGGTCATTAACATTTATTTTCTATAATATTTAATTGTTAATTATCGTTATCATTATTTCATTTTATAAATGCAGATATCGAAAATCGAAGGGTTGAAAGGATGCGTAAGGAAAATGAATGTCGATAACAAACCAGAAGATCTAGTAAAGGATGCGACGCTACATCAGAACGTCGGTCAATGTTTTCCAGCGATTGAAAAAGGCTCGTATTTTGCTGGCGATGCGTACGCCATATATAACAACAATTTTGAAATCGGACCTTATTTAGAATTGAACTTAGAATTCAGAACGGTAGAAATGAACGGTATATTGTTGAGCGTTGCACATCCTAAATCCCGAACGCCAGCATTCTCATTAGAACTACACAATGCAAAGGTAAATTATAAAAATATCAAGAAAATAAATAAATTGATATTATATACGATTCAAATCTTAATTTTCAGATTGCAACGTCAGTTGTGACTCCTTCAGGTAGACAATTTAACGTCGAAACTAGCCTGCCGACAAAGTTTGGACTTTGCGACAACACATGGCATAGAATATCAGTTCTGTTTTCTAATAAAGAATTAACGGTTCGCGTTGACGACGAGCCGGAAAAGATTGATGCTGCTTACCAGATAGCTTTCAGACAAACCATGCCGCCGAGTATCAATCAACTGATATCATACGCTCCTCTTTACATTGGCGGTTTACCAGGTCAGATTAGGTTAACTTTCTAGGTTAGGCTTATAAGTGAAAAATGTCTCATGTTTGTTTCATTTTAGATGGAGCTCCGACAGGGACGTTGACATCGAAAGACAATTTTAAAGGTTGCATCCGCCTCGTTTCTGTGGAAGGCCGCGTGAAAGATTGGACTGATATGGATTATATACATAACATACTATTGAATTCGTGTCCTGTGAAATAATTTCGATGGGAAAACACTTTTGCATTTATATTGAGGAAACGTCGAAATCTAGTCTTGCTAAGATTACAAACATACACTCGTAATTCCGATTCAATACTCGTTCGTTTCATTGCGCAAACGATAATTTAAATTTGTATACATTGTACATAGACAAATTAGGATAGTTATTTATACTATGTATAACGAACAAATAATTTATGAATGTGATTATTTTAATTTCACAATGTGCCAAAATGTTATATATCTTTAATTATAAGTTATTTATATAATAACAGTATGCGGGAAGTTCGTTTCGAGCTGTCATTTTTGTAGATATTTCACTTTTCACCACAAAAATATAAATACGATCTTAAGGTCACATAACATTTAATTTATTCTCTAATTTAAATGCGATCGATACGTTTTAAGTTTTAAAAAAATTTTCACTTAACAAAAATAACTAAATTAGTATAATTATATGAACCAAAGACAACCGAAATAAGTGAAATCAATAAAATCGGCAATATATAAATATTGCAATGAAAAATTAAGTACCACTTTTCTTAAAGAAATATATTAATACATTCAATTACAATTTCTGATCAATTATTTGGAAATATAGTATTATGGGTTCATTTATCTGATTAGTTCGAAAAGTGGGTTTTGCGTTGTATTTAACATAATTATAAATGCGCATTTATTTCTTCAATAGATCAAAAAAATATCTCAAATTTCATGAAATGTCTAATGAAAACAAAAATTAATTTTCACAAAAATTTATTTGTAAAATTTCTAATAATTACAACATTCAAATCACATTTCCAAGTCTTTTCATTCATTTTTTGTGTAATAGCTTTTCAAATGGACCAATTTTATCCAAATTTGTAATCAAAGCCACTGAATGTATATTTAGCAAGCTCCATTTTATTTTATATAAGATATTAAATTTAGGACTGATAAAGGAACGACTTTCAATTACAACTAAAAATGGCTATATAAAGAATTTCAGGAAATTTTATGCAAAATTATTGAAACAAATTATTTTCTTCTGAGTTATTGGGTCAAAAGTTGATAATTATAATAACATAATGTTTTAAAAGTACAAAAATATTGATAAATTACATAAATCAGACTAAACTTCAAATAGACGTAACTATTTTAAACATGTCAGAATAAACATCACATTCAACACCCTCACATATAGTACCCATATTAAAAAGAAAGAAAAAATCTAATGAGCCCGCAATATGTACATATTAATTAAAATGTACTTTATTAAAACATAAAAATATAAATTTCCGTTTATATCGATGAAAAAAACATTTAAAAAAAATTATTTATTATTCTGGATATTGGAAAAATACGCTTAAATGCATAGTTAAAAGTCAACGCAATCCTTAGAATTCAAATACATTTAAAAAAAAAACTTTAAACTATGTCTTTTAAGAATCAATTTCAAATTCAACATTATAACAGCGAACAAACAATATTTTTATATTAAAATAAAACACAAAGTAAGAGTTCGGCAATGATTACCACTAGGGGTAGGTATATTATTCAATGTTGTATTTTCCATTAAAATAATTCAACGGAAACTTGTAAAATTGTTCAAAATTTTCAACCTATTTAGCGTTGGCAGCTTTTTGCACATTTTTAATGCGCTAACGAAACAATGCGATGGCAATAATGCTAATTGTTTACATTGAGAGGTAGCCGCGAGCTTGTCGGTTGCGACGACCCACCAAATATGTGACGAGAACGACAAGGACTAAGCCTCCGAGAGCACATCCGACCGCGATCGGCACGATATCAGGAACGTCTACGTAATCGCAGTCTTCGGCTGAAATTTTAAACAAAAATTATTAAAATTCGATATAAATTTTAATAGAAATACCTTAGAAATACTACCATATGCAAACGATGATCCTTTATCAGTGGCAAATGCTTGAATTTGCAAATCTTTGATGGATATTGTTGAGTTCGAAGCCGCGTTAATGGGTTGTAAAGTGATGACTTGGTTCTTTGAACAACGATAACTTTTCAGTGCCGAAATTGTGAACATCGGATCGTGGTCGAAGAACATTTGGGTGCCGTTCACTAAAATTCAAAAATTAAATTAATATATCGTAATCAAATCAAGTAAGAAGATTGAAAGAGTATTACTGTTTGAATCGGGGAAATTCGAATCCATTACGATGAAGAAATTCATTTCAGTCAAAGTGAATTTGTTATCCGTTACATTCTTCATGAACTTAATCGTCATATTATTGGAAGAATTACTGATCGATGACGGCCATTGCAGCGAGATGAATTGGGAAACGTTTCCGCAACTGCCTCCAGCTTGCTGTGTGACGTTTTCTCCGGGCAAATCGAATACTGCATGTCTCATTTTCGATTCTGAAACGAAACCGATTAATGAATATTCATAAAACGTAAGGTATCATATGTATGAATCGAAACATACGTTTATCGAGATAACTGATGTTGAACTGCACGGCCATCTGCACGATCACGCACGTGACATTAGTGACTTTGTCCACGTACGCCCATTTTCCTTTCGTCGGAGGCGTGACTGGAGCTGCAGTTGTGCTCGGAGGTGGTACAGTGGTTGTTGAAGGTGTGGGAGGAGGTGTCGTGGTTGGAGGAGGTGTCGTGGTTGGAGGAGGTGTCGGAGTTGGAGGAGACACAGTAGTTGTAGCTTTAGTTGTAGGCGTAGTTTTAGGTTCAGGTGTAGGTGCAATGGTAGTAGTTTTATTATATTTTCCTAAAAAAATAAAATAAAATGGAAAAAATATATAACTAGTGGTCTTACCCGGCGTTGCTCGGGACTTAAATTTTAAATCAAATTATTTTTTAAATTTAAATTCATTAAAACAAAAGCACAAAGGCCGCGTATTGTCACAATTTTTGAACATGCAACAAATTTTTTTTTTATACAAAGAGGAACATTTTTTTTGCAGACCGTCCCATTTTGGGTTCTGGGAAATATGATCACCCTATTTTAATGATACCAAAACCTTTTCGACAAAAAAATACATAACATGCCAATTTTTATGGCTATCGGTCAAACAGTATTAGAGTGAAACGGCATCAAATATACAAACAAACATCCATTTTTATATATGATACAGTTTGAGTGTCCACTTGGTTTATGCACGAACAAACTAGTCTGTTTATACACCTTGTAACAGCTTTAGTCCAATTGTTAATGTGGTACGACAATTTAAGTTATTTGCACTCAGATAAAGCTCTTATGCTAAATATCAATCAGGTGGAAATTGGCATGTCAATTGATTATCGAGAAATACGCATAGTGTCTACTCGTCGTGTCAGTTTGAACTTCAAGAGTTTGTTTTGAACACGTTTTCACAACTCAAGCTAAAACACTAACCCAGTTTAGACGCAATTATATGTAGGTAAAATTTGACAGTTGACATTCAAACTAAAATCTATAGTTTGGGTATATCCAAACTAGTATGGGTGAAAACAAACAGAAGTTTACACTTGAACTATGACATACAGGTATATATATAGAAGGTAGAAGATGAGTTTAAATCAACACTAATATTCATATTATAAATGAATGATTCCGATATGTTCGAAAATAATAAATGGGCGTATAAGAAATTCGATACTTTTCGAAATACGATCAGAAATCAGTTTTGCAAAAATTGTTTAGAAATTACTAGAAGTTCTATATAATAAATATTTCTGCATTATTTCATAAATATTCTTAGAAGATAATCAACACATATCATAGGTCAAAGATAATACTGAGATGTGCTGAAAAAAATAATATTGCATCTAGTAATACATAAACTACATGAAATTGGTATAATTTGCAACTGTGATTAATAACTACGACATAAAAATATATGCTGAAAACGATTAATCAGACAAAAATTGATTATTCATAGTCGAGTAAACGGCCACTGACTTGTTGAACAAAGAACGATAAAAAAATAACATTACACATCAATGTTTGCACAAAAACAAAACACGTCATTTCGTCATATGGGAATTATTATTTTTTTATTTACACAGCATAAAATTCTGATTATTGAAAAAGTAATAAATCATCGAATCGAAAAAAATCCAATTAAAATCACGTACTGAAGATAACAATACACTTTTGTCAACGGCATAAAAACTGATTATAACGATATTGTATACAGCACATATAACATCTATTTAAGGATAAGGTTTCACTGATATGCAAACGGAAGTTCAGGCATTTTTTATTATCATATATTCAACGATAAGGGGATGATAACTCCTGAAGAGTTTGAGTACTAAAAATCAACAGGATGAGATAATTTTTTGATCATGTTACATAAATTTTATCATCAACGAGAACCAAAACTGAATCGTTTATAGTAATTTAAATAATTACCATATGAAATGTGTTCAGTTATAATGAAAGAAAAGTTTAAACGAGTTCTTATTAAAAAGGCACAATCCAGATATAGCTTTAAGTAGAGAAGGGTCAATAGCGATATCGGATTCATTCACCACAATTCGAAATCGATATTCAATATATAGAAAGCTGTAAATGAATTTTATTAATTTTCCGCAATTAAAGGTTATTTTTAAAAATGTAGAGCATTGATGATAATGAAATTATCTACTTCAAACAATGCTTTCTGAGAAACATGTAACAAGTTCCTCTGAAAAAATATTTACTCTTATAATATTTTAAAAATCAAACACATGACAAAGAAATATTTTAACGATTAATTCAAATTATTATTGTTACATTCTCGATAATCAGAATATAATAAAATAAATAGCAAAAACTAATATTTTCAAATTTACGTCAATCATACACTAAAAACTTAATTACGCCTTAAATTTTATTGCTACAAAATTCAACGAATAATCATTTTTTTATAGAGACAACTACTATAAAGTATAAAAAACTAAAATCAGCATTAATTGCGCAGTTATCGCAAAACTCCCATAATTATCTCCATATGAACATGTGTAAATAAACTTGACACGGCATCGAGATAAGAACTGTGTTGCACTTTCATATAAAAGATTCATAAAGACTGTTTGTTTTGCAAATTCACCGTCATAGTATAAAAATTTGATCATTTATTGACAGAATATGTTTCAATGATAGGTTTGTAGAAACTTTTCGAATAACGTCAGTTTGATTGTATAATTGAATTGTTTCGTTTTTATTGAATAGTTTAGTCGACGTAAAAGATTAAGGTACATTTTTGTCGATTTTTTTCTGTAGATTTGTAGCGAAAACAAGAATTATTAGATACACAGCGTTTTATGAATAAATTTGCATACTTATTTGTTTATATAAGATCCATATTTACTATTTCCTCGACATTATGAGCAAATCTGATAAGTTTTTATTTGGCGAAAAGTTGACAATAAACACATTTGAAAAATTAAAATAATAAACATTCAGACTGATAATCTGACAAGCATGCGGTGACTCAAATACAGAACACAAAAAAAAATTATCGCCGCAAAAATACATATTTCCTCATTCGTGAATTTGTATGACTTCGAAAATCAATTTTCGTTGAAATTTGGACGTCTTTTAAACTGGATATTTCTAGTGTTTCAAATAAAAAAATTTATGATGCAATATTATTAAAAAAAAGTACCATAGTTTTTTTCTAATATTAATAAGATATGTTTATTGACAGTATATAAGCGATGTCAAATTTCTATTGATCGTTAAAATCAAAAATGAAATTATTCAATGTGATGACATATCGTAAAGTTTGGCAAAAAATGTTCTTTTTGTATGGAGTCCTCGGGAGTTACCTTTTCCTTATCTATACCCAGATAAGGAAAAATAGTTTAAATATATCGAACACATTAGACTGTTGAAATTAAAAAATATTGAATCGATTGAATATGAATCCATATTATTATCTCAAGACCAATTTTTTTATATTCAAAGGCTAACATAGACTAAGTATGCCGCTAACAAAAAAAAATCATTCTGCAACAGACCTCAAATTCTTCACACACCAACTCACTTACATTCATCCATTCATTCATTCCAAAGAAACTTTACTCTGTCTATCAAATAATATACATAAGACTGTTGAAGTTAAACAATATTGGATCAATTGAATATGAATACATATCATTATCTTTAGACCCATTATTATAAAATTTTATATTCAAAGATTTGTACAAAGTACATTGATGACGGAAAAACCTCATCCCATAACAGATCTTAAATTCTTCACACCAAATTACTAAAATTAGTTTGAAAAAAACCATCAAACGATTATAGTAAAATTTCACATTCAAAGAGACATACATAGACAAAGTACATTGGCAATGAAAAAAATCCTCATTCCACAAAAGACCTCATATTCCTTATACACTAAACCACTTACAATTGTTGTTTCTCAACAGGCCTCACATTCCTCAAAAGAAATGATCAATTGATTATTATAAAATATTACATTCAAAGACTTACACAGTACATCAGTAAAAGAAAAATCGTCATTCCTCAAACACCAAACTATTGACCTATGTTTAAAAAGAACGATCAAATGATTTTTATAAAATTTCACATCCAAAAAGTCTTACATAGCAAAGTAAACCAGCAACATAAAAATAGTCATTTCACAAAAGACCTCACATTCCTCAAACACCAAACTACTGACCTATGTTTAAAAGGAACGATCAAATGACATTCATAAAATTTTACATTCAAAGACTTACATAGTACATGGTAACAAAAAAAAAAATCATAATTCCTCAACAGACCTCACATTCCTCAAACACCAAACTATTCACCTAAGTTAAAAAGCAACCATCAAACGCATCCGAAACCAACACAACAAAGCGACTCGGTAAAAGTTGACATGAACGCGACCTTGTACCAAGATTGTTGCAACGAGCCGCACGCCGGCGCATATTGTTGCAACTGCACCGCAACCCGAAATTAGGACATTTATTATTTTAGGCATTTAGGACACTGAGGACATACGGACCTAAGTTTTGAGCGTCGACTGGAACGTCGGATTCTCCTTTCATGTAGGGCGTAGGCGCCGCGGTCTCGGCCATCGCGGCCCCCAAAACGAGTACGATTAAAATGGTAGCCCGCAACATTTTGTGTTATTCGAATTATCAGCGATTTTTTGTGTTTTGGGCTGCGACTGCTATGATGGACGACGCACCGACACTTCTGACTGTCGGACACTTCTGACGTCTAGACCTTATTCGAATGGCCGCTTCGGTGTTACGACATAAATATATGTGCATATGATTCACATCCTTATTATTATTTGATATAAAGAACATATTTATATCGCTGTATAAAAATAATATTATATTTATATGTATACAAAATTATGACTTATTGTCATTATGAATAAAGACAAAAATATTTCAAAATTAAATATATAGAAAGCGCTGAAGCGGCAACGCCGCATTCGTATACTCCGTTTCACTTATGAGTCGTTGTCGGTCATAAGAAAGAAAGAGATGCAGAATTTCATATATGACTGTCACCTTTGCGCATCGACAGAATGGCCAACTTCGTGCGATTAGCTAACTGCGCATATATGAACGGTCGATTCGTGGCCATTGTCCGTATGAGGTTTTAAAAAAATATGTAATTCGACGTCCGCTCTCGAATTGTAATCGAATGTAAATTAGAAATGGATTAAATATATATTTTTTAAATAAGCTCTTTTCCGAAAAAAAAACTAATATATTAATTGAAATAAAAATGATTAATGTATTGAAAAGAGGTTACCAGACGTTTGCTCAAATGACACTACCATACAAGGCGCTAGCACACAACCCACAGAAATGCTCAGAATAATCCCGTATATATAATAGCGGATTTCTGTGTGTATGGCTGTGTATCTGTCCGTTCGATGACGCTCGTGACTTATTTTTTCTTTTATGATGATGCCACAGACGATGTTATTAACATCGGGCCTATATACTATATAAAATAAATTATAAAGTGTTCATTGGATCATTTAACCATCATCCATTATTCTATCCTAAGTTATTTTGTCTAAAATCAATAGATATGCATATTCTAAAGAAGACAATTATGAAAATTACATAGAAATCACATCAGATTCAAGACTTCTGACGCCAATCAACCCAATATTTTTATATTTCAAAATTTTGTATATATAATTATATAATATTTTATATAATTTTAAGAGATTATGTGCTAGCGTCAGTGTGTGCTATTGTCATTTTGGCAATTGTCTGGTCACCATGCTATTTGTATCAAGAAATTTCAATGTTAATTCATAAATTGTACAATTTCAATATTTGCGTTTGGAATGGTATCTTATCATTTCAAAATATCAGTTAATTGTTTAAATATCGTTATCTATAATATTTTTATGTAATAAGATATTGCTTTAGGAATTTTTCAACGTATGAACTAGGAATAGAATGTAGCATATGTGAGAAAGTGTATTATATGATAAATTACAAACATTTGTTAAAAACAACTTTATTGGCAACTAAAAAATATAAAAAAATATTAGAAAAATCTATTTATGACGATTTAATTTGATCTGATATTAAGATTAAGTTTTTTCGAATAAAAAGATAATATATTTGCCCTCAATAGATAAGTTTTTTCACGTAACTTTTATCAATTTAAATTCAAAATCAATCAGTATTTAAAAATCAACAGATAGGAATAGGTTGGTTTACATTTTATCATTTAAAATTTTATTTTTAAACAAAATATACCTTTATACCTAATTTAAGCTATTGTGAAAATTCGACAAATTAATTTTTTTTTTCTAGAGTTGCTATTATAATTGATGGTAATGAAAATATATAAAGAATCTCAGATAAAATTATTAATTTATCAGTTCTTTCATTATTTATTAAATAATCTATTGCAAAAATTCCAAAAACAAAAACCTACTCAGAAAAAGACTATATCTTGACATGTATCATACTGACAAAGAAATCAAAACAAAAAATCAATCAATTAACATTCTAGTGAAGGTAATATGTGATTTTTAATTTATCAATTAATGGAAAAGCTTGGAAAAATTGCTCAGATGACCGAACAATGACCACTCTCGATGTGTTTCTTAAAATTATCTGGCATATTATTCAGTACAATGAATTGTAGTATTTTTGTATATATTTTTTAATTATGTTTAAATGTTTAATAAAAGATTTAAGGTAGGTATCTATAACCAATTAGTGATAATACTTCTTTGAATTATGAATTTGATTAATTTGTATCATTAAAGTACTTGTTCCAGTTCCGTTCCATGCTCTGATCAAATAAAATTAATAATTAAAATATTTAATGTAAAATGCACAAATATTTAACTACCAGTATACAGGCCCGATGTTAATAACATCGGTTGTGAATTGATTACCATACTATTAAGTAATAAAATAAAAACTGAATATATCTATGCAAAATTATTTTAAAACCGTGCCTTTGCATGATGTAATAAAACAAAAATTGAATATATGCAAACATGTTTTATAACCGTGCCCTTGCGAAATGTCTTCAGAATATAAGATTATATAGGATAAGATTATAGCCGTTATTATAATGACCATAAAGACTAAATTCGGA
>JAOXNN020000088.1:2825269-2838303 GCA_028571205.2 Hydropsyche betteni | reverse complement strand
TAATATTTGATTAATAAAATCAAAATAGTTCATTTGTTATTTGTTTGTGACATATAGGCAAAGCCAGTAGTTAGTAAGTAATAAGTATCATAGACGTTAACTGTATACGCATAAAGACCATATTACTATGAAAGGTCGCGAGCGTCATTCAAATGAACAGATAAACACACATATATCTGTGATTATATAAAGGGGATTCTATTTTGAAATTTTATATTTCAATCTAACTAAAAATTTTATCCTACATACATAGCAAGCTACAATGGAAATCATACATGAAGTGGAAGAGACTGAAATATCATTTGGTGTTAGAAGAGTTTCATGTTAAAAGTCACATTTAAAAAAAAATCGCCAATGTTTTCTAATTCATAAAATTTTATTAATTCAATTAAATACGTGCTTTGTAATAATTGTAGATCTAGTCAAAAAAAATAGTAAAAACATTTTGGTGACAATATAAATAGATACCGACAGTATATGGTTACATTTTGTTCATTCGATTTTCGAAAAAAATTGCAATATAAGCGATATTTTTTTTTAATTTAAAAGAAAAAATGTTTTAAATTACATAAAATTTATTGGAATCACAATATTATTTTATATTAGCCTATATTTTTTAAGTGTATTCATATTAAACTATTTCCACTGTATAAGAGAATTAATAAAAATTTTGAGTTTTCTTATATATATATTTTTTATATTGTAATATGATTAAATAATTAAATATATATGTATACCACATAAGTGAACTCTTATATTATCATCATATCAATCAAATAAAAAAAAAATTGCACAAATAAAAAAAATCTATTCCCAATTTCATAGTATACAAAGGAGATTTGAAGGGGAATTAAATAGTTTGCCTAATATTCTGAAAGTTAATTAAATAATTGAAATCTCTTACTGAAACTGGCACAAATTTTTGTTAATTTGCATATAATTTTCAATCGTGACACGCAAAACTTCAAAACACACAAAACCTCACACACGTTAATTTCACAATCACACGACACCCAACCGCGAAACACCAATCAAAAAAAAAAAAACACCAACCCAACACACACCCTATACCCAAACGAGAAAATATAGAGATATAACCACGATACGTTACGCGATCCTGTTTTACGGTTATGTCCTGCGAACGCCCCGAGCGAATATCAATTTGCGCCCCGGGAAAACGACTCTACGAAAGGGTGTCCCGAATTGCCGACGGCTTTCCCGCTTTTTGTCTTCGGACCACTCGTCGGGAACCGGAGGAAAAGCTCTGGCAGTGGTGAGGACGAGTGCGGGAAATTTCGCGCAGGAGTGCGCGCTCGGCCGCGGTGTAGGCTCGCTTAATTGGAGGGGTCGAATGGAGTTTGTTTCGAGTGGTTTGCGCTTTTGTTTATGTGCGTTATGGGTTTTTGATTAATTTTTCGGGGTGTTGGTGTTGTTGGTGGTTGGAGTGGATTCGAAGAAATTTTTGTTGGGTTGATAATTTTTGTGTGAATTCATGGTGTGATTGTGTTATGATTTGAGTTCAATGGAATAGTAATAAAATGTTGTTAATGTGGTTTATAAAAATTATACTTGTCATTATATTAGATTACAGAACATTTATCGGTTCTTATAACGTAATCCTGCTAAAAATGTACCAAATTCCTACTTAAAATAAAAATTGAATACGTACTTTTCAATTTTATTCATTCTAACTTTTTTTAAATATGGATAATAATGAATCATAAGTTAACTCGTTTATTTTGAAAAGATCGTTATTAAAGCTGAAAACATATTAATTAGACCAGCCTTAGCGATTTTATTTGCTGATAATTCCATTTAAATTAAAATATACTTGATTTGAAATTTGCAAGGAACTGAAAAGTTTAAATTTTCGTTTTATCCCAAAAATATTCAGGCTGTCGGTTGAATTCGCTTCATCAATTTGAAGTATGTACATGAATGTGTGAAAATGAATTTCAATCCGAATATCAAATTTAAATATAAAAAAATATAGTTTTATATTAAATAAGGATATATATTTTTTAAATATAAATACTACGGAGTTTTTCGAAAATATTTCACAAAAAAAAACAACATTTTTCGTAAATATTCGGAACACACAAAAAAAATTATTTACGGATAAAAAATATTGGTAAATTACCAAACCATTATTAGGGTCACTTACCGGTAATGGTTTCTCTAAATTGAATACATATTTACATGTGTTTCTTGGATAGCACATATTTCTGATGAACTGTCCACAACAATCAATTTTGTTTATTATTACATCAAAATTTATATACCATCAAAATCTTTCAGTCATCAAAAGACAAAAAAAATCTGGTTCTTTCGAACCCGGAAATAGATTACACACACGAAAAAATTGAAAATAAACTATTAATCGAATTTGAAAGCACACGCTCGAATAATTCTAGCGGAACGAGCACGCTCGCGCTTAAAGCTATCATTCACGGTCGTCGCACATGCAAAATTGACACAAATTAAAACCTCGCCATGACGTCAAAAAAAATACAATTTTCATTAATCGGAATGCGGACCACGTTCGATTAAATTAGCGAAACGTTCCATTGACTTCGTTCAAAAATCGTGGTCGGTTTTGGGCCGCGCGAGCGCCGCCAGGTTAAAATTGACGGTTAAATATTTAACTGGCTGCGGCGCGAGTTCATCAACTGAAAGTTAGTTATTTTAACGCGTCGTCTACCTAATCAGGATCCCCATCAAATTCTCAAGGATGGTGTGAATTTGTCATGAGGCTGAAATTGCACCGGCTGCAAATTCGCTCTAGTCCATTGTCGTGTTATATATATTTAGAGGATATATAGTCAATTTTTTCCAATGTAATTTTACTTGGGTGTTCATTATAGAAATAATTTGAGAATTTTTAAAGAAATATTTGAATAAAAAGTTATTAAAAATGAGAAATATTTCAGACGAAAAAGGAGATCCAAATTGTACTGAGTTAACTATAACATAATTTGTAATATGGTAAATGTATTGAAAATAAATAAATAGGGATCTGAAATGATATTTGGAAAACTATTGAAAAATAACAAAGACTAAAATAAAAATAGAATGATGAAATTTGAAAAAAAAAATATAAAATAATTATGTAAAGAATATTACATAAAACGTATTCAAAATAAAAGAGAGATAAATAAAAATAAATTTTAATACGATAATTTAAATATTGATAAATTTAAAATACACATATGCTACATATTCACATTTCGTTTGGTTGAAAAAACAAATGTAAGCAAAGTATTCCTCGCGTTCCAATTTCAAGCGTATGGTTTCATATTAAGATATAAATCAGGCTTTCTCCCAACGTCAGCTAATTACGACCAAAAATAGCTCGTTTGGTCCCCGAGCGGATTAATTAATTGCAGGTTTAGAAACGCTGGTGCGAATTTCTTCTCAGTTGGCTCAATTTTTCTGCAGAGCAAGCTCCATTCGTTACCGCGAGCTCACAATCCGAACTCTCCCCATATAAAAGAAGAACCTTTTGCTACGTATTACGTGTGTACGGTGTGTGTTTTTTTTCTACCCAGAAGCCGACATTATGAAAAGTTTCGTCTTCATAATGTTCGGTATTTTATAAGTGCGGCCACTCGGTTTTGATTTATTCATAGCTTTTATTATTGCCGTATATTCTCATTGTGCTTCCGAGCTTTTAGCCAAACCGGTAACATAAATCAGCGAGTAAGTGTTTTCACTCGCCCTCGTTTTTCATTTTTTTCCTCTTTCCACTTATTTTTTTATGATGAATCTTCATACGTAGCAATACAACATGCCGGTTCAGTTTTTCCGAAACACGTTCGTCGAATCAAACATGACATTGTATATCCTGTCAATTTATACCACATATAATTGTTATTTCATAAATCTATCATTCAAGAAAAACACTTAATGCCGACACATAAATCACGCACGAAACTCACGTCTCATTGACTTTCTACGATTACCCATCCGTAGTACCGATCCGAATGGAGTTCTTACCCAAAAAATACCATAAAATACCCACCTAGGAACCCGGAAAAGACCAGAAAAGCGGATTCGTACACGATATAGAGACGTTGCGGCCTAGATTAACGGCCGGGACGAGTTTTCCCGGATACCGTACTGGCTTTTCCGGGCGCCCGGCTTTTCCCGGTAATTGAATTGCTCGCGCCTTCGAAGGAGAGCTATGACGTCATCGTACCTATGGTTTCCGAAGGTTCGACATTTACTACAGGTTCCTATAAATCCTTTTGTAAATGTAGATGTGTTTTGAGAAATTAGAATTTAATTCGGAAAGCTTTGTGGGTACAGATGGTTTGTTCTTTTTGAATTTTTGTTAAATTTAAAAAAAATTCCGTTGGTTTACTGGATTTGATTTGATTTTATTACTTAAATAATATTTTTTAATTTTAAGAAAGGTTTCACTTACATAGTTTGAGAATCGATTATGTTTATACGGGAAATTAGCTGGTATGCTCTCGTATTCGATCGAGCGATTGTTTTGAAAGCTCTCCTATATAAACTTCGTATATTTGTTTTGAAAGCTCTCCTATATAAACGTCGTATGTTTGTTTTCAAAACATACACATTTTATTTCACGAAAATGCATTGCATTGTTATTTTAAAATGAAAAATTTAGTTTTCTTCAAAATATAAATTATTATAACTAGAAATTTCTGTATGGAATGAAATATTTGAATCTAGAAAATATTTCACTTCGATAGCATCTCTATCGAAAACCTTCGGTGTATGCAACAATGGAAATGTTTCATTTGTAATATGAAAACGTCTTGTTTTAAAAAATATCGCAATAATTAAATACAAGCTTGCTCCAAAAGCTACATCGTTAATCGTATTCAGATTACGTTTCAGCGCAATCAGCAAATTTCAGGCGCGTGACTAATTAATAGCGTTTTGTCAAAATAAATTTAAACTCGTTATTGGCGACGCGGCTTAATTCTTCCCTTTCCTAATTTGCGCTAATTTTCAAAGCGGACAACATCCAAATTGGTAATTATGAAAAAAATATACAAAACAAAATGTATTATATTACGATTAAACGGCCATTTCAATTAGAAATATTTTCATATTAATTAAGATTTATTTTGATGTACTTGAATCATTTTTTTCGAATACGTGAATAATTGAAAGATAGCCAATATTTTAAATTTGAAATTACTTAAAAACATTGAAAAAAATACCTTAAAACCACTTTTAAACACTACAATATTTCATCACAATCCTTTTTCCCGCGTCCTGGCTATTAGACACGTCCGAGCGTGTTTGCGTTTAATTTGGCCGTAACGAGTTCATTAACGGCGCGGTCTTCAAACACATTAAGCCCTACGTACACCCAGTCGTAAAGCGCACCCACACCCCTCCACCGGAAAATTTTTGTTTTCACTTTTTACACCGATTCGTCCGCGGCACGATTTATCACCGGGCGCTTTCGGCGACTCGAAACCTCCCGGGGATTTGCGCCTTCACCTTTATTTTATATTTTATATATATTTTAATGCGGAATGTGTAAAATTGCGGATCGTATTTCATTCGGACACCGTATGTATTGAATTAAAGCCGTAGCTGTAATTTATGGTGAAGGATTCCTCGAGGATCGTCTGCGCTGTACTAAATGAATAATTTCGCTGAAGGAAATGGGATTTTTCTCTTTCGTTCGACGTCCGGTTGTTAAAGTTGATATAAATCGAAATTTTCATTTAACCTAATACATAGTATAAAACCAAAAAAATTCAAAAATATTTTTCGCTAATGAAAAACCTATTGTGTCGCAATTTTCAGATTTGAAAAACTGAACAAAATTCATTATCGGTGCAAAATTCACCCGTATGTTGAAAATTTACTCTTTTTGTATATTGTGGAATTTTAAAAAATACCGTCGAGCGATTCACAGGCCCCATTTCAGCCGGTCTGCTGGGAATTTTATCCTGCGAGACCGAAGCGGTTGTTATTGTAAAATTAATAAGAGGATGGTGGATGAGAGATATATGGCGTAATGAATAACAAGAGGAGTTTTTAACGGAAAATTCAAACACACCCGATAAAACCCGCCGTGTGCCTCGGCATGGCGAGCTTTCGCGAAATTTAATGAATAATAAAAACGGGAAGGAAAATTTCCCTACGTGTTCGAAGCGATATCTATAACCAGGCGAGAGAGTTTATTTTCATTATTTCTTTGCTCGGAGAGAAACAGAGGCATATTGATGTTAAGATGGGTTTTCGGGGTTATTCTTGTTCCAGAATTATTTTACATAAAATGCATCACAATTTGATTAAATGAGTCATTTCAATATGATTTTTTTGTTTAATATATTATAAAATATATAATGAAATATTAATAATGCCTATGTAATTAACTTTTCAATTTGAATTTGCTGTACTGACCGTTTAAGATTAAAAAGATGAATAAGTTACTAGCCAAATGAATATATGTACATAGGTACAATATATAACATATTAAACGTTAAATCAAGTTTTAAATATAATTCGATTGACATATTCAAAATTTTTAATTTAAACCCAATATGGTAACTCAACCAAATTTTCTCTTATCTGACAAAAACCACCCTGGATACCATTTTGCGGATTTTCTCCATTTTTTTTCTTTTTAGGGTGGCGAATGACGTATCCTTCATCCTCCTTAGGAGCATTACGCGTATCCTGGGAGTGGATGAAGGCCCGGTGACAATAATTTATTCATTTCGCGCTGAGCTTCTACTTCTTTTCTTTCTTCTTCTTCTTCTTCCAGATCCTGAGGCTTGATCCCGAAGCTTCGGATCACAAAAGCTCATTAATGCGACGCGCTGTTTTTCGGTAGCTTTTTCCGCAAGATTTTCCCTCCTGAAAGATTAATATTATGTGCTTCAGAACGGAAAGACGTGGCTTAAAACTAGTCATATACGTTAGCTGAATGGGATTTCAAAAATTATATATTTCATATTTGAAATGAATAAATTAAAGATTATTTCAATGAACAAATCATTACAAAATATTCGAAATAGAATATCTTCGATTGAATGATAATTGCATACGGAAATTATCGAATTTTCGCTCTACCAATTTCATTTTCGAGGGCAATCGCAATAAAGCCGGCTAGAATGTAGTTGAGAGAAACGTGATATCCCTATTTGCCAACAGTTCTGACTAGGCTGGGAACAAGGGAACCCTCGGGATGAAGAGGTACCCGGTTGAGGGCGTAAGGACGATATTATCCTTGGCTGGAAGGCTTCAAGTCAAACATGAAGGCGAGCTTGAAGTTTCAGACTGACGCCGTTTGCAAATTATATTATACTCTATAAAGTTGGGTACTGGTGCGTTTTCAACTAAGTGCATGGTTAATTTGATTTGTTAGCGTATGTGTTTTAGTTTGAATAATATATTGCAATTAGTGATGTATCAAATTAAGATATGATGATTGTTGAAATCTATTATGTTTCATTTTCAAATAAAGTAAACAATCACTGAAATAGACCGGAGGATATTAATGTCTTACTTATGTAACTTTCATAGATCAAACATAATCCCCAAATTACAATCGAAAAGGATCAACTCCATAAACTTCCACCAAAATAGCTTTGTATCTAAATCAAGTCCTTTCCACAAACGAATCCAAATAATTAAACCGATAATTTCAAAGCAAACAATTCCAATTTTGAATATCATCGCCAACACGAAACGCCCACGCAGCATGAGGGTCAACTCAATACATACCATTCCAGAAATCGCTCAAAGCCTTCCACATGCACACACACACACATAGTCCAGGTCTTTGAAGTCGAATCGTTTTCAGATCGGTGGTCCTATGCGGTCAGAGGCGTTAAATTGTGTCCTACCGCGGTGCGGGTTCCATCCCGAGGGAACTCGCATATAACCCAAGGACCATGGCCCAAGGACATGTGGGACATTGAACACACATCACCGAAGGTTTCGACTTTTTGCCAAAGTCGATTTGAATTTTGAATGCGATGCCACTTTTGATTCCGGGACTAGTCGGTTTGAGGTGAAATTATATTTGATTCGTTTTTTATGCATTATTTTTTTGTTTAAATTTATTATAAAAAAGTTTTCTGAATAATGTGTCAAATACGCTCATCTTCCGATTTACCTGGTTTCGTTTTAATGAAGTCAAGTAAACTATTGGTGTTGTTTTTTTAGTAGGCGTGTTTTGAATTTATAAAAAAAAAACATTGACCATGGAGTTCTTAAATAAAAAACTACCAATATCCAAACAGAGTGTTCTCAGAATATAAAAGAATTGATTGTTTTAAATGATGATGATAAAAATAATTTTGAACCTGTGAAATAAAAAAAGTGTTGCTTCAGAATTTGAGGACATAAGCAAAAATGAAGATTATTATTAAATTTGAATATCATTTCTGTTATAATTATTAAATTATTTTTTCTGCATTTTTCAAGTATATTTTAGACACATTTTTTGCAGAATTTTCTGAACCAATCTCCTACTTTATTATGAATTTAAAATCTTTAAACTGTTTTCGTTTTAGAACCTATCTCATATTTTTGAATGAGTTCATGTTCTTTTTTCACGTGGTTTCAGTTTTTGTAAAACATATTTACCACATAAACTGAAAGAAAAGTGTATACTACTCAATAACAATTCAATAACACACAAACCCATCAAACATTATTTGGTATAAATTTAACATCTCTGTTTACACAGCTTTTACTTAAAAACCTACTTCATGTTTTTGTTTGGGTTCATACTAATTTTTTTACGTGATTTCTGTTTACGCGGTCTATCTCAAAAATCGAGTGATATATATTTATTATTCAATATATAATTCGAAATTCAATAACATACAAACCCAACTAACATCTTAACTCATTCGATTCCACAAGAAACACTCACGTCTCTCGCACAAACTACATGAAATATCACTTTTTCAAACGATACGACTGGAAAAACATATAACTTTCCTCTGTACACTTTCGTATTGTTTACCTAGAATATACAACATCATATATAGAGGGGAACAGGGCCGCGCTTTCAATTCGTACGACCGATATTTCTCTCGTTATTTCTTCAGCCGGTGTACGCGGTCATTATTTATACATTATTTCAATATGGGTGCTCTGCATATGGCGTAGGAAAAGGAAAATCGCACGATTTTATGTACACATCCTAAAATTTTTATTATGGTCGCCTTTCGTACGACGAACAACACGTTTTCTTCACAATTGTGCCTCGTGTACGTGATCGTAAACGCGGACGGGTATTTTTCGTTTTATCGCTCGATTGGCGCAATTGAAAGTAATGATGAGGAAATTTATGTGTTGGCTTTATGATTTTTGATATTGGTTCGTTTATTTTAAATTAGTAATTTAATTTTTTTAACATTTAATGAAACTATCGATGTGCAGTGTAGTTGATAGTAATATTCAGTTTATTATTAGATTAAAAAGTTTTTCCTATAATGTGTATTGGATAAGTTATATAAAATGATAATAATAAAAAACTATTCGAAAAGTTTCAAACGAAAGAAATTTTGTATGAGTTTCAAACTTTAAATTAATTTTATTTCGTTTAAACTAGTTCCGTTTAGTTTGTAAGTTCGGATGTAATATAATTATTTTTTATAAATTTTAGCGACTTTATCGTGTTTTACGTCAGGGTAAAATTACAAACGCACCTTGTTAAAAAAAGTTAGACGATCTCACAGAAAACTTTTTATCGCTTTTCTTATTTTTTTTTCGTCGGAAACACGCCTTATGGCCGACTGAAGGAATAGAAGGATGATGCGCAAAAAGTAGTTTGAACTGTGTATAATACAACCTTTGGCTCAGACTTTATTATAGGAATAAATTTTAAAATAGTCAAAATCCAATTATTTCAAAACCACCGGAAAATCTCATATACAATTCCCGGATTTCGAACGTCCCATTTTCGCCCGAACGGGACCGATCTTTTTCGGAATTTCGTCGCATTATGTCGTCCGTATGCGAAAATTTTGGCAACAACAAAACGAATTCGACACTGTTGAAGCATATATCGCAAGAGAACACGGCAGGCGAGCAATATCGAACATTCTCGAACATTGCCACGCACAAGCATGCCATATAAAGGACGAAATTCGTACGCAAAACAAGCGTATCGAATTTCATACGATTTAATATAATGGCACGCGAACGGGGCACCGAGTCAATTTGGCTTTGGCACTGTGTTGGCATTCCGAACATGAGTTCTCAATCTTTTTGTATGGCCATTTTTGTATTTATTGGAGGTATTGTTTCTTTAGCTAGAAACAAATTTTGAAAAATTATTGTGTCTATAAAGTAAGGGTCTTGATAGATCATCTTAATATTTTTATTGGTTTGTTAATAATTTTGATTTTCAATAGTACATTTATTCTTATGTGTTGAATGTAGAATCATTTATGTTTATTGCGTAAGAAAGTTATGTAATAAAAGATATTTTTAGTAAATTTATTTGATTAAGAATGGTTGATTTCAGTTTATATATCAAGAGACGGTTCTTAATATTAAACTTCTAAGAGTAATCTTATCTCTATCCTTTAAACTAACAATGAGCGTATTTTGATTTTGTTTTGCTTTTATTTTTTTCTGAAATGATTAAAAAGGTTGCTCATAGTAAACAATATAAAACATTCAATTTTTACATTTTCAAAGTATTACTAAGCCCTACATTTTACATAAATGCTCTTACTTTTGATTAAAAAAAGAGTTATTCAAAATCAATATTAAAATTAAAATTTTACTTCATACATGTATGAATCAAAAACGTTTGTTAAGTTCAATAACCATCGTTTGTAAATTTGTCATATTTTAATCCGAGTTTAGCTCGTTTTCATACGCCTGGCCCAAATCCAATGCCTATCCAATTGCAGTATAACGCGTCGACGTTTAGAAATGCACTAGAACGTTCCATTTCTAGAGCCAAAATAATATTATATAATACTACATAAATGACACATACACATCGATAACGTGCTTATATATAATATATAATAATATGATGTAATATTTGAGAAATTGCGTACGATTGGAAGAATTCGGAGAAAATTTTGTTGAATGTCACGCGAAATTCGCATCGATCATTTATAACCATATAGAAAAGCGTTACTAAATTGGAAGTTCGCAATGTAAACATGAAACGCTTAAAGGTCATTTCTATTTTTAAAAGTTTTACCGTTTTAATATTAAAATTTTCGCGGTCGATCGAAATAAAATTTTCGCATAGAAAAAAAGTCGCACCATGGATGAAAATATTGATACTTTCCATATTGAGTTATTTTAAATATATTTTAAGAGATTTTTATCTTGTTAAAAGAATTGGCATTTGAACGAATTGTTTACATTATATTTTGATGAATATTTTTTTGACTATGGTAAGTTTACTATCATCGATATATATATAAAAAAATGGATGTGTTTGTTTGTATATATGACGGCGTTTCACTCTATCACCATTCGACTGATCACCATGAACATTCGCATTTATATATATTTTTTTTTGTTGAGAAGGTTTTTGTATCATTAAAATAGGGTGACCATATTTCCCAGAACTCAAAACGGGACGATTCGCAAAAAAAAAATTGCTGCACGTGCAAAAATTGTGACAATACGCAGCCTGCTTTATGCTTTTGCTTAAAATGAATTCAAGTCCCGAGCAACGCTAAGTACTACCCGCTAGTAATATATAAAATATCAAGCTAACTATAAGTTTACTACTCTAATATACGATTCAATATTGTATCGAACGAACAAATAGCATATGTTGCATATAAAAATTTCGATGAATCATACATACCAAAATAATTCACAATAAGCGCATTCATCATACCGAAACACAAACAAAAACCAATCCATTATACGACCCTTGCACACGACCGATCGAAACGTCTGCACATCCCGCCGAGTGTTGCATTCGGAAACCGGCAAAGCCTTCCCGGGATACTTCGAACCCGTACCATTGTCGGGATGAATAATTCATATTTCGGTCGGTTGAGCGGCCCTGGCGTGTTCTCGCCCGTGAAATATTATTCCTTCCTGTGCTTGCGCCCGCGAGATCGATAAAGCTCGTCGTATGTATGCTAATCGAAGGAGACGCGAAAACTTCGCATGCGTTATGTATCATTGAATGGGGTGGTCCGTTTTAATGCTCGAATTGGGCTCCAATTTGGTTTTTTGTTTGTTTTAGTTGGTGGAGTTCGGGAGTTTTTGGGGAAAAATCGATCGTGTTTGATGGAAATATTTTTGGTTGTTGATATTTGTTTTTGTTTGTTTTGATTATGTCGTATGAAATATATTGTATGAGATGTGTTTTTGGAGCTGTCGTTTTGGATGGAAAATTTCGCATTCGGAAAATGTTCAATAAAGTCTGCTCATGCAGCGCGTTGCATGAGCAGACACGTATACTCTTCCAGTGAAGACGACGTTTTCCAGAAAATCGTCATGCCGAAACTGTATAAATTCTCATAAATTTTATTTATAAAATAAAAACTTATATTGTACAAAACTGGTAGTACCTCGATTATTTGGACTAAATAGGAGTTAATATGGTCCTGTTAGCGAAAAATACGGGTAATCGAAATGAGAAAAAAAATATATTAAAAATTAAATTAAATTATCTATAGAAATTTGAGAACATAACAAAAAATCGGCATGGCTACATAGCCATGTCGATTTTTTGTCGATGCCGATTTTTTTTTTTTTGATATAATACTTATTCGTTTTCATGATAAAAATTTTTTTTAGTTCCATTTTTTTAAAATAGAAATTGTTTTATTTTGTAAAAAACAATAACTTTTGAAAATAAATTATGTTTTTATCAGTTAATAAGCTGTAATTATTTTAAAAATAAAATACCAGTCTTAGTTTTATCACGATTATATTATAGTTAAGTTTGTCATAAGTCAGCATAATTCTATTATACTCGTTCATTCGCAAATTCTGTCATTTAAAGAAAATATTTTTTTTATCAATCCGAACAATCGAAAATCTGGATAATTGAGGGTCTTATAATAGAGGTTCTGCTGTTT
>JAOXNN020000088.1:2795924-2824356 GCA_028571205.2 Hydropsyche betteni | reverse complement strand
ATACTTTCAAGTATTTTTCATTTATGGACATAAACACATATAACTTTTCCACTTATATACGCACAACTTTCTTACAAACACGCGAATGTTTCACGAATACCTGCAAGTTTTCCCTTTATACACTTTCGAATTTTCCACGTGTACACATGCAAGTTTTCTACATAAACATACACAGAGGCATAATAATACATACGAGCTGGTTTTATGGCCGGTACGAGATAAAGGCGCCGCGAGCGGAATTTTATATGAAGCAGAATAAACAAATGTACGCGCCGGAGCTTTATTAAGTTCGGCGAGAGAGAACGCTTTTTCAAGTGATTTTTTTCCTGCCTGTATTCCGGTTTTTCAACCGTTTAGTCACTTTGAATTGATGTTAGAAATAACCCAATATGAATCTAACTAGAAACTCAACTATAGTACATAATGAAAGGAAAACATACAGGCACCAAGCACATACATAGAGATGAAAGCGCAACCTTCCGCCCAAACGAATATCAATTCGGACGCGTTAACACACATTAACGACCGCCCAAAACTATTAATTGGACCGCATACCGGAACTCGATACGAACAAATCGTCCCGAATAGTTCCCGAGCAGAGGAAAATTCGCAATTAAGCGTGCGCGAATAATTCGCACCTGGACGAAGAAGCGGGAAAGCTGGAAAACTGCCTGCCGCCCACAAATTTTCCACCCATCCACTAATTTTCCTCCGCCCATTTTCAACCGTTCGTACTCCCCCGTTGGCCGCCCACTCACAAATTTTAGTCCCATTTTCCACCCACCACCCCGTCGTTTCGACCTACCGCCAAGCGATTTTCCACCTGTCTTCTGAAGAAGGGTTTTTCCCGTCCTTCAGGAGGCTCGAAATCCGCCCTTCGTCTCGTTTGGATCAGAGGCCCTTCCGGGGGCGGAAAGGGCGGCGGTGACCCACTTCCCGCCCTTCGTGCTTCTTCTTCATCTTCAATCGATAGAGTGAGCTCTGGCTTCCTTCCGTCAAGAGACGCTCTGGCCCCCGGGGCGATTTTCGATTTTCTCGAATTTTCTTTTTTTTCATTTTATTTTATTTTCTTCATTTTTATTCTCGGATGCGACCCTTCGAGCGCGATTTCGATACTTTACGTCATTATTGTTACAAATGCGTCGCCTTATAGATTTTTGTTCGTATTTCACTTTATCGTGATTTCATTTTCGCTTATTATTCACTTGTTACATTTTATTGGTGTCGATTTCACTTCTTCATCACTATTAGATATATTCGTTACAAATATACTCTTACAATTGGTAAATGTGATTATTTTAAATATCTGTTCGACAACTTATGAATACAAACAATAATACTGCTGTATTCTATGTTAATAAAGAATGGATGTTTGTATTTATGATGTTATTTCACTACACACCGTTCAAAAGATCACTATAAAAATTGGCATGTACCTATATTTATTTTTTGCTGAGAAGCTTTTTTTATCATTAAAAAAAATTCAGGAAAAATTCAGTACGAAGAGACAAAGGTCTGTCGTTTGTTGAATTTAGTTCCTTTGGTTACGCAAATCATAGAATCATAGAATTATATCAAACTGTTATAACACAGACTGACAGAGCAACGTCTGCCGGGTTCAGCTAGTATATTATATTTACTAATACATTAATAGGTTGGAATAAATTATTTCTTTTTCAAAATTTTATTTCAAGTCAATGAAAAATTCAACCATAACTCTAAAACTAATACTTTTTTATTTTTTATTCAAAAAACTATTCAATCAACGAGATCCTGTAAAAAGTATTCATGTTTTTTTATTAAATTATAGAAAATATTTTTTCGTGCAAAAACCTCTCTTTTCAATTCTCATACGTTTTGATTCGTTTGAAGAAAAAGTGTATAAAACCTTCACATTCCGCAAAAAACAAACACGAATCAATGCTACACGTTAAATTCAACAAAAAGCAATATCAAAACATAATTCCAAACGCCGTTACAAACACAAAATTTCGATTTCGCAACGAGATCTTTCACAAATCGAATGGAACGACAGATCAAAGGCGTCGACGCGGGCGCACGTTCGTCTCAAAAGGAAAAACTCCCATAAGGGAAAAAGCGTCCGTAGTGCGGAAAAATCGAACGTTTTCCGGTTCATTACTGGGTCGTTTCGGAAAAATTCTCGCCTTTCGCGACAACACCCCCCCCCCCTCTCCGCGCCCCCGTGAATAAATAAACGTCCGATGGCGGCGTCAAAGCTCGAAAAAATGAAATAAAATAAGCTTTCTCAAGTCAAGTTACGTGGGTATTGCATAATGGGCGGGGACGCCGGGGCAAAACGATACTTTTCATTAAAAAATCCGTTTTAATATTTTGATTTCATATTTGTTTTTAGATTCGGATTTTTTCGAAATCAATTAATTTTATATATTATAATAGTGAAAATGGTTTTGTATCGTCCCAGCGTCCTCGGCACTATGTTTCCGGAGAAATGCGCATACATTTTAACATTTCGTACGGCACGACACACAGGCAAAGCTCAGACGTTTATTTCCACGTTTTTGTCCCACGCCCATTGAATAATGTACACGTTTTATTTTTTCGTATATTTACTCGCGTACGCTTCGGACTTTTATACGCGCGTGCACCAAAACAAATACATTATGTTAATGCGTGGGCGTAACTGTCTTCGACGAAACGTATATATAGGACCTAAATATAATACCAGATTCGCTTATGTAAACTGTTCTTTTGGATTTTGTAAGATTTCTATATCGATAAGTTTTTCCATTGCTCACTTTGGCGCGTATGATTACGGGATCGTTTTATACATTGAACGGAAAAATGTATAAAATCTAGCATTTACATATATAATATATTTAGAACGAGCTTCGACAGAATTTGAATGATATATGGTACGGTCAATGGACGGATGACATTATCGGGGGATGATTTCATTTTTCGCCTATTTTCAATATTTTTTTTTAACATAGATAAAAAAATAGAAAAATATACTGAAAAATTATTTATTTCTTTCAACAATTATGATATTTTAAATCCTGATTTATCAACTTTGATTATAACCATGAAAAGTGAGCATTGTTGTAACTTCAATTATACACATCCAGGGATGTCATTACCGATAAACCGGTTTATAGGTAAATGTCCCAAATAACATAATTTACCGGTAAATTTTTAATATGCTATTTACTGGTAAATAAAAAAAATTGTATATTGTGTTGTTCTTTTTTTTTAGAAAATATTTTTTGGAAAAGTCGATTTTGCAATTTTGAAAAAGTATTTTTGGTTTTACAGTTTTTTAGGCTTATCGCTTTATTTTTGATTATACTTTTGTTATTTTTCACAGTTTTATTTAAAATTTAAATTATTAGTAAAAAAAATTACCTCCAAATGAAAATTACAGTAAATCTGACATCTCTACATGTCAATAGCTAAACTTTTTTCAACATATCTGTTTTAAAATGATCGTGAAAGTTAAGCATCATATAATATCACATATTCAATGGATAAAAAATCATAATGAACTGAAAAACGATTGTTTTAAACTTCTTAAAATTTACCATTCCTTAATAAATAAATCCAAATTTTAAAAACTATCAAGATTACGATCTATATACACTATTTGGAACAAAAAAAGTAGTAGAAAACCTCAAAAAAACCACAAGCTTCAACTCCAAAGCCTTTGATGGTTCTCAAACGGTGTACAACCCCTCACAATATACCCATCGATCGCCAAAAAAAGTCTTGTTCGATTTTTAATGAAGTCGACGCGCGTCGTTAGCACAAAGCAGACGTGTACGCGACTCGTCAAGTGAAAAATGACGTCATTATGTCGTTTCCTGCATTTTTATGGGGCAACGTTGACATCGGCGTGCTTAAAATATGCGCATTTTAAAAACGTCGTTTGCTTTTTTTTATTATCCATCTATAAAGATCAGTGTTGCTCGAGGTTTTTTTTCGGAGGTCGCCCTTGTGGTTTGGTCCGTGTCTTGAGAAAAGTTGTATAAATTTGTAATAAGGTTCAAATGGGTATATATTCAAAGCTTGCGGTGTGATGTTTGAATGATTCACGATGGGAAGGTTGTCAATTCGATATTTTAGTGAGGCAAAAATGATTTTCATGTAGTTGTTTTATAAAAAATATACGTTTCCAAAAAATATTTTTATAATTATATTATGTTACAATCGGTCAATATGTTTTCTTGCCAAAATTGTTTTAACGCTTTTCAATTTTTGAAACGTATTTAAATATTCAATAGGTTTTGAATTTCATATTCAGTTCTTTGAATAATAAAATAATAATTTCGGAATGAAAATATCATATTTCTCCATTGATTCTTTTGAATCATTAAATCTGTCTCGAATTATATTTTCAGCAATATTTTACTTGAATCATTTATGACGCGATATAAAATAAAGAGTGCAACATAAAATCTCTCTTTTGCTTCGTTATTTATTTCGAATTAAGGTCAAACCGAGACGCTCGTTCAGAAAAATAACACATTTTCAGTTATTAATTCAGCAGTCAAGTTCCGAGATGACTTGAATGCGTTGGACACTTGCCACAACGCTTTTGTCTTTCATAGCGGCTTTATTGTGATGAAGTTTTTCATCTCTGAAAAATTCTTCTTACAATAGAAACTACAAAGTTGCAAAAAATTATTTACGTCAAAGGATTTTGAATATTTTATAATAGTGCCAGAAAATATATTTCATGAAATATTATTTTTTTTATAGATCGATAATGTTATCATATATAATATTTTATAAAGACTTTAAATAAACTCGGGCTGTGTGTAACATGGGTTTATTTAACAAATTTCATAAAATACAGTTTTGGAAAAGAAAATCGATTAAAAATTAATTAGGTAATGCTTTACTTTGGTACATAAATAGTTTTTTGACAATTTTGAATATTAACATGAATTAAAATACATTGTAAGTGCTTGAACAGAGATTTTTAACAAATTTCTCATGTATTTGTGCGTAAATTTATTATTTTTTTTAATGAATTTCACGTGTAGTTTAGAAGTTATATTATATTTATCGATTTTTATCTTATCTTAACGAGTTTCGGGTTTACATGTTGCCCCGTAGTATCTGTTGCCATCCAAAATGATAGTATGGGTAAATTTACACATTATAAAAGAAAATGATTTACAAAAACTGTCGAACCTAACCTCCCCACAATACACACACGTAAAAACATTGGGCGAAATTCGTCAAGAAACCTGATTCGGGAACTTATTATACATAAATTACTCGTGAAACGCATTAAAAAATTTAATTAGCACCTAGAATACATTTTATCTAAACGGATAAGTGTATATTTTCTGTTTTGTTTATTAAAAAAAAAAAAACAGTTATATTAAACTCTGATATTTTTTTCGAACGAAAACCCTAACTTCGTAAGAACTTCAAACCTCGCATAACCCGGATTTGTGTTACACAAGGTTTTTGCAAAACCATATTACTGTGTTATACGCGACCCAAGTACACTCAAAACTATCATATAAGCGATTACATCTATCTACTAACCGCACCATTCATCGCTTAACTTTAACAGTCAATGAAAACCAGCACCTCCAACAAGACCCAACCACTAACTAACCCCACACTTTATACAACCAAAAACCATCAACATCCACCGACACAGCCCATTACACACACACCGTCCATAGCGCTGCAAACAAATCTCCGCATAGAGTTAGGAGCGGCCCACCTTTATTTTCGCACGTGTTAACCCTTTATACGCCGTGAGTTAAGCCTCTGTTTTCCGAGCGAATTGAATTTGTAGCCGTTTTCGACGTCCGACGCCGACACTTTCGTTGTCGATGTTAACATCGACACAAAGGTCCGTGTGGGTGTGCTATATGTGGATGTGTTCGCAAGAGGATTGTTCGTTCGCGATAAATAACTGTGGGTTAACCCGCCGAATGAAAGTTTAGTTCGAGGACGGTGTAGTTTCTGGTACCCGAATGGTGAATGATGTTGCGGATGGCGCATTTGTCCGAATAGGGGTTAATTTCGGTTTTCTGTGATGGAAATTAGTGTACAGTTTTGCGGGAGCGATGGTGTTTATGTGCGTAATATTTTCGTTCGGTTCGAATTATGTATGAAAATAAGGAAGGGAGTTTTGTGATGGAATTGGTGTTTTGAGTGAACCACGTAGACGTGCTAAGTTGAGTTTAATCGTAGTCGAACTTAGTTCCAACTTATGCAAGTTTTTGTTGTATGATCGATTTATAATGGTAATCGCTTTATAGTTATGGCAGAAGTAAACTCATTTTAATGAACATAAAATTGGATTAGCTCTAATTTATTCTATTATATAATATACTAACGGTAGTATCCGGCGTTGCTCGGGACTCGGTGTTTTAAATCAAATTATTTTTTATTGGTGATCGGTCGAATGATATATGGGAGAAACATTTTTTTGCGGACCGTCCCGTTTTGAGTTCTGAGAAATATGGTCACCCTATTTTAATGATGCTCAAAACCTTTCCCACAAAAAAATACATATACACGCCAATTTTCATGGCGATCGGTCGAAGGGTGTTGAAGTGATACGGCAACAAACAAATATATATACAAACATCCATTTTTATATATAAAGATAGGCATTTTCAGATTTCTTTTATGATTTTCCAACATGAATATTCTTATTTATTGCACACATATAATATTATAAACAATATAAAATTTTCTTTACAAAAAAAAATGGACAATAAGTATTTGATACTAGTAATAAAAAAATTGTTTTTTTTTTGTTGAGCTTGATAATTAATATCAATTGTAATCATGTGAAGATAACTTTTATTTATCAGGATTCGAATTAAGAACGAAAACAATGCAAATTAATATGATTTTACCGCTAAAACGATACAACACAATAAAACATACTGAAAATAATATCTTCGTCCCATATTTTTAAAATTAAATACATAAAAACGTCACCGAAAATAATTTGACCCATCAAACACATAACACGGTAACACACCAGCGATTGACTTTTTATTGAATCTCATCTATCATCTATCTCATCTGAAAGATTATCGTCTTCAAAAACCTTAATTTTTACTTTTTACATTTACAGGTACATGTCCAACCACTAATCTCGTTACCTCAATATACAAAATATTTACACGACTTCAAAATCCTATTTCAAACCATAACCAAATCATCACACCAGAATCAAACCAACACAAAACAACCTCATTACCAAAAAAAAAAAAATACTAATCAGCGCACACAATCCATCCGAAACCACCGCGATCGAAAACGCCACTCTCCACCAAATCCATCCCCACAAAAAGAGGGGCACACAACCCCAACATTATATAATACACTGGTACAAGAGATGGCGGTGAGGGCAGGACGTAGTCGTCGCGGGATTACCGGAACGCGGCGCATAATAGGTTTTCGGGAGCTTTCGTAAGCTCGCGACGTCGTTACCGTTGAGCTTTGAACGATTAGGGTCGTTATTGTACCGAGAAGAAGCCCTTCCCTGCCACCGAGGTGCCCACCCCTCGGTCCTCCCTTATAGACCGTTTTAATTCGAAGAATTTATCGTTGTTCCGTGACGGGGTTCGCTAACGCTCTCGAAGGGGTTAAAACAATATTGGTGAAAAATGTAAGAGGAAAAATGAAGGTTATTTTTTTTTTTTCAGGGATTGATATTTTTATTTTTATTTTTTTAAATTGAAATTTTGTATAGTCTTCGTTGCAGAGTATATTATAAATAAAATTAATTTAACTACCGAAACTTTTGGTTTTTAATAAAACATTGAAAAAATGTAACTTATTACATCGTCAATTTCGGTTTTTCAATTAGCATTTTCACTGTCGGTCCGATGTTTTAATTCCGCTATGAATGCTTTGATTAAAATCACAATAGATTCTATACTCCATATAATTTGTTGCATTCATTTACGCAGCGTATTTATTACCGCAGATTTTATTCAAATGTGATAGCTGTATTTTGGCAATTAAATTATATTATAGCAAGGTCATAGAATTTTAAATGTAAAAATTTGCATTTAATTTGAATCGTAAATTTCATTGAAAATTTCGAGACGAAAATTAATTCCTATACGAAATATTATATTTTATTTTGTTACCAATCTTTATGCAAAAATTAACAAATTTGTTAAACGAAACATATTTTAACATAGCGAGATATAAAATTTTACATATTTCATCAATTCGGTGAAAATTTAAAGATTTATTCATAAAAGGAAACTATTCAAATGATACTATGTATTATACAATAATTTGTGAATCAATAAACATCGCATGATTAAACGGAACTACACTGCAATGCACCTCAGAGACACATATGCAAATTATTACAATTGCATGCAATTACGTACACAATCTAAAGAAAATATAATTCACCATTATATACGTGGTTCGTCACATATGCCGGAATTAAACTTCAAATTAAACATTGTAAATTATTATTTTAATGAAATGTTTTGATTTATAAAGTGGACATGTTGAGATTAATTAAAGAATAGTATGTCATTTAAATTACCAAGAATATTTTGATCCTTTAGATCAAATTTTTTTTATCAGTTGGCTCAGTTTCAGCAAAAATGCATTGAATTTGTTTTCCGCTCAGAAACTGTTTCTGGTTTGAAAGCATAAATTTTGCACTTAAAAAATCCCGCAAAAAAATATTGCATGGTGACGAGTCGCAAGATCTAGGCAGTCAATTATAATACCTTCGGCGTTTCTGGAAATCACATAAACAGGAAAACGTTGACTAAATCAATGGTTTCTCTTATCGTAGCAAAACCATCGAGTTGAAACCACATTTTTGTAAGGTCCATATCATCCAATTGATTCCACTTTTTTTTTATTCATCCTCGAACGGTGGACTCATTAAGTGAAATATGAAAACTACAAATTTCACGAACTATTCAATGAGCCTTCACAAAACATTCATCGTGTTTGTAACGTGTTTTAACAAGCACAGTACATTAATATTTTATAAAGTGATCCATTTATAAACATCTTGATAGCTTCAAATTACAAATATAAAAAATCAGGGTTACCATCTTTAATATTAAAAAAAATATGCGAAATATACAACCGACATAAGCGATGGGCCATCCTATATAAACCTCCATTTCCTTCCAAAAAAAAATCTCATCTCATGCACTTAACTAATGCAATATACCATATAAGAAATTGCACAATAAAACAACAACACTTAACACCGTCCAATCCAAAACAACAGCGACCCTCATCCTCAACATCCAATACATTTTTTTGGACATCCTTAACGAAAATTAAACGCAAAATCTCGCCACGTGACGAAGGTCTTTGATGGGGGGTCGGAAAGGTCCGCTTGGTAATGGGCCTGTCGGACCCCGGCCCGGAACAATGGCCCGGGAATCGATTGCTTGGATCCAGGATCCAGGATTCTCTCCAGGAGTACAAAAGGATCATTATCGGGGAAGGGTTAAATGCGGATGGTCTGAAATATTTCGGCGCGGATCGCAATCTCGCGCTCGATAATGCGTATTGTTTCGTGTTAAGGTTTCGCTTTTGTGCTTTTCGATTTGGATCGGTTTCGTGTTTTTGGGCGTAATTGATAATTTTAATTTTGAATAATATCATTTTTTTATAATATAAAAAATTTATGTATTCGAAAAATTTTAGTGAAAATTTTAATTGAAACCAATTTATTTTGAGTACTGAATATTTTTTTCAATTCAAATTTATTTTAATTGAATAAATTTTTCATATTAAATGAAATAATTTTAAATGGTCAAAATTTATGTGACTAATGGCATAATTTTGTGAAATTTAATTTCATCAGTGAAACAAAATTTCCGCTCAATATATGATTATGATAAAAGAGTTTTTGTAATAATAATATTTTATTATGAAAAAAATTTCAAAGTGTAACAATATCAATTTGTATACCTCAATAAAGTTAAGTGACAAGCATTATGGTTATTGAATAGACATTATATATTATTTACCTGAGAAAATTCGATCATATTTAATAAGCATGTAACATAATGGAAAAAAAACACAATTATATTTTATTTAATCACAAATAGAAAAATTACAATGAAAATATATATTTTATTTGCAGAAATCGGACGTCCCAACAATGCTGAAGGCGCCAAAAATTAGTCACGAGTGTCATCGTAGCGATCCGAATTTGTCAAGTGAGTTGAAAACTTTCTACAACCATCGCGATTTTGTCAAAAACACAACACCCACCCCCGACTTCCGGAAGCCCCCGATACCGTCCCTCCCAAAGAAAACGCCCCAAACGCGAATAACGAATGATTAATGGCCGCCAAGTTAATAGAGAGCCGCGAGTTCAGCCATTGGACCTCGTCGACAACGAAACACGGTGTTTTCGGGCCGACGATGACGGGGTGGGTGGTGGGTGGACGTCGTTCGTTGATTTTGATGCAAATTCGGGGAAGACGAGACGTCATTACTGAGATGACTTTAATTTTGTTCGACACCGCCCGTTCGAACGAAACGAATTTATCGAAGATGCCGAGATCAAAGGGGAAAAATTTTCGTTTGTGGAAGGAGGTTGATTAAAATCGCGTAGGGATAAAAATTCGATGCCTACAACGAAAATCTTGAAAGGTTTTTTTTTTAAGTTATTCGTTTTGAATTTTTTTTTGTTTTGTTGGAATGATTTCGTATTGAACGAAAGGTATGATTTATGATTATAATGTAATATGTTTTTAAAAATAAAAGTATGTATTTATTTATGTATGTATTGTATATATGTATTTTTTTTAAATAAAAGTAGTTAAAATTTATTTTTAAAAAAATATGTAATGTGAAAAAATTTCGCCATGAAAAATCGTCAATAAAAATATCTAAATTTTTTATTTAAAAACTATAATTACATACATATAATTATAATAATATACAGGCATGCACTGAATCTTATCATTGTGGCATAATAATACTTTTTTTATAGTGCATTAAAGTGAAAAAAGTGTAAAAAGTGAATTAGTTGTTCTTATTCCTGTAATTAAAACTGAATTACACAATAATTTCCAAAATAAATAAATTCAATCGATTTCACAACCGAACATCCAAAATATTTTCAAGCATAATAACCTAACTATATAACCCAAATTTACATATCTAATCACTAAAATCATCACCAAAACTACCATAGAAGACAAAAACTTCCTCCAAACAACATCGCAGACCATGATTTTCAGCTGAAACAAACGAAACTGAACCCGCCGAAACGCCGTTGTCTTACGTCATGTAATCTGACGTGTACGTCGCGCCTTAATCCGATCAAGTTCGCTCGTTCGCAAAACTACGCCACGTTATATATTATACGTCACTTGTACGACAAGAGTTTCGTATACGGTGGATTCATAAGTCGAGTGGCGTTAATGAGGTTTTACGAAAGGTTTTTCTATGAAAATATGTTGGTTAGGCTGTTTGCGGTGTGCGTTTGAAGTTTTGATATGTTGATTGGGACTTTTTATGGATAAAGTTTTGTGAATTCGTCTATTTAGAATCTACTGTTATTATAAAAAATCTATTTATCTTTGTACTTTTATATTAACATATATAATTTCTAATACGTATTTCAATCTATCGAAACTTTAACTAACGAAAACTTTTTAAAACTCTACTCTCTCATTTGATCGATCAATCTACAAATACATCATCAATTTGAAACCATATTCATTTTTCATCGGTATTCTAAATGATAAATCAATTTTTTTCAAACAAAATTACAAAACGAAGACACAAAATTTCTTCCAAGCTTATCTAAGCGACAACTCATAAGCGAAAGAAGATTAACTGGCAGTCACTCTCGGGCGAAAGTTCGCGAGATTGCGAATGATCCAATCTTCCATTATCAATGTGTACTTTCGCGTTTAATGTTTGCGCGAATATTCACGTGTTTGCATTAATATTTGTGTGTCTGTTTAGTTTAGGGACGTGTGTGGGCTGTTCGCATTTGTCGCTCGGTTACTGCCGTTTTGTATGGCGTTTGTGTTTCGGCTGTGTGCTCGGCTTTGTAGTGACTGTGGAAAGCCTCTGTTGTATTGTGTGTGTGTGTAATGTTGGTGTTCAAAGTGTTGTTCGTGAATCGCCATAGTGTGGCTCGTGAGGATCTGCAGAATGGTGGCTGAGTGGATTGGTGGTTGAATAGTTTGCTTTAATTGTTTGCATCGTTTTAAAACGAGATGGTTGAGTTGGGAGTCGTTTTTCTTAAAGATTGTCCAATAAAGACTTAAGAATTAATGATGTGAATCCAGGTATCAAATGTATAATACTGATAAAAAATATCTGAAAATTTTAATATTACAAAATAATAAAGGATATAATTTAAAATTCTTTGTGTTCTTTAGTAAAAATCTGAACGATTGAAAAAAAAGCATATCGATTCCACCAGTCGTGCCTATTTAAATCTCATCCGCTGAACGATTCGCTTTTACGTTTTCAGCCTCTTTTTTTTCCTTCACATGTCGATTCGTTTCCGTGTTGACTAGAAAACTATTCGGATGCGGAAAATCGCTGTTTTTCCTTCGTCCTCTATTTTTTTCAGCAACGTGGAAAAACCGCAGTTTCGTTTCACCATGACGCTAAAGCTTTCGTGCCAAAGCGAATTTCGTAATTGATTTTCATTCAACGCCAATGTTTTTCGTGTGTGAAACCTTATATTATACAATATTATGAAAAGAATAAAGAATTAAAATATTAAAATTTTGTAAAAAGAAGATATTATTTTGGTTTTAAAAAACACAATTCCTTAATTTGGAATATAAATTAATATTACGAGAAAATTTTATTTGGTTAAAATTTTCAGTGAGTTCTCTCAAGTATAGATTGTAAACTTTGATTTTGTACTCCCTCCTCCATAAAATATAATATATTGTATTTTATTTTCGTCTCATATAAAAATTGTTATATGGCGACCTTTTGTATTGTTGTAACACGAGATCGAGCACTTGCGATACTATAATAAAGCGTGGCCCGCTTTCAGCTGAAATTACACACGATTCCTGTGAGATTGGGCGTCTCTTGAAAATGTTTTATTGTTTATAGCAATCTTATTATTATCTTTGATTTATTATTATATTTTTACGCCCTTTTTGCGTATGTTTTCATTCCATAGTCAAAGGAAAATGCTTTTTTTGTAACACTGTTAGTTTTTTTTTACACATTCTATTCATATTTACCACAGTTTTCAAAAATAAATATTCGAAATGTTATGTTTTCATTATTGAAATTCCTGTTCATTGATTTTATAATATCATACATACAAAGAACCAACTTCACTTCAGCTATCAAAACCAGTAAACTTGCATGCGAATATCAACACTTCCCAAAGGTTTCATTTAAAACAAATCAATAACGCCTAATAATGCAACAGTTGAAATTTCACGATGACCTTTTGTTGAGCCTGTATTACACCAGGCGGCTGCACGGCATGCGATAGTGCACTATAAATGCGAATCGGAAATGCAACAGAAACAGTTCGAAGCCTATTCACTTCCAATAATCGAGTCAAATGTGCATGGACGAAGTTGTGCATTTTACGTATTCAATTAGCAATCCGTGTAGAATTAGGGGACATTTCTATGCGACTGGAGGGAGCTTTCGATTCGTGGCTTTATTGAATAGAAGTCACTTTGATGTTGATTGATGTTTTTTGATTCAGTTTAGAATATGTGGCATATTTGGAAATGTATTGATTCAATAGTGCAAGATGTTTTTATTCATTTGTAAGCTAATTAATATTTGATACTAATGAGAAATTTTACTTTTATGGAATCAGTGAGTAATTAAGTATATGCTTTCAATTTTCGAAAACACTTATCAATTTAAAAATTGTATGTATAAAATAAAATTTTGCATATTTACATGCACAAAACATTATGTTTGCGAACGTTCATTCTTTGTATTACGCGAACGAATGACCTACTTTACAATATAGATATTGATTCGTTCAGAACGTTACGTAGTAAATATTGCACACTGAACACTGAGAAAACTGTAACTTCAGAGACACTGTATTTTTGGAAAACTCAGAACGTTTCATATAAACATGAAATGAATAATGAAGAGTCGTTCCGCCTACTTTAGCAGAAAGAGAGTCGCAGAAGTCCTCACATTGAAATGTTTTGTCAAGTGTTTCGCATTACTTAAACGTTTAACATGTTGTTTGCTGAAAGAAAATAAATTCGCTCTACACGACCTTATCGATTTTAAGCATATTCGTCCCATAAATCAAACACGTAACAAGCACGTTGCGTATCTAGATTGAACAATGTTAATTGAATCTAACTGAACTGTAAACCCAGATCAATCACTATCAGAAGCCCTTGTCGATTGAGACGTCAACGAACACGTTCAACTAATTTCCCCATTTTAACAACACGTCAAATTTCAAACGTTTCCGGGGAAAAGTGCTATTTTGCGAACGAACATGGCTTTTTCAGCAAAGGCAATCAGCACTAAGTGCCGCAGTTATCTATGAATATACAAACCGTATTGCGCTTTCATCGACTCGCCAAAAACGATTCGAAAATGGCTTCGGAATTGCGAATATAATGTCCAGGGCTAATCCTCGGGTGTTCCGAGCGATTTTAATAACCGTTCGTTTTTATTATGCCAGTTTATAGAGTGACAAGTGAGAGCGTATTATGTGTGTGTGAAATTATGATCGGAATTAAACGTTTGCGGATAGGCCGTTTTCGTTTTGTAACGGGTCCGTTACATATGGGCGATGAGTGGGCATATTTCGTAACAACAATGTCAAAGGTGAACAAAACAATTCTCATTTGTGTGGCATGAAAAATTGTCGTCGTCCCATTCTGAATAATTTATAATGCTATGAAAACGCGAGATTAGCTCGTTAACATTATTTTTCACCGTCGTATAATAATTGCGTATTTTATTTTTGAATTCGGGGGAAAAAGTGCCCCTTTCGTCCGCTTTAATAATCATGAATAGGTATTTTTTTTGCAGTAAAATATGATAATAAAACTGAAATTAATGGCTGGATTCTGAATACAATTTACAAACTAAATTTATATTAAAAAAAAATTTCATATTAAAAATTCATACACTTCGATAAATTCTCATTCATAAACTCGTACATTTCTGTTGAGGAAATTAATTGTATTGTTTATTTTTCCACTAAATATATCCATAATTGAGATTAATCCCGAAATAAAACAAACCAAATATACGAATAAAAAATGTGTCGACGAATTTTCCCTTACATCTTATTCGATTTAACAAATTTGAAAACGTGATTAATGTTAACATTTCGTATCTCGGCGTCCGCACGGACCACCTGTGTACACGCCATAATTAAATCAAATATTTTATATATACTTTCATACATATTTATATGGTTGAAAAAATTCTCCCCCATTTTCCCTTTCCCTTTTCATTTTTCCATTTCGCAATTCGAACGGCGGGCAAACTCGATTTCGCGCGAATTTTATACGATTTCGCAAATCACATCCTATGTGTGCGCTCGCGAAAATTTGCGAATTTAAAATACGCGGGCGCGAACGAGTATTTTTTAATTCGTTGAAAAATATACCTGAAAGTGGGCTACACTTTTTCGAAGGTACGAACCGATCATAACTGCCCTTTGAAGTCACCTTGATTAGATCTCCTTTTTTCAATGAAAGTTTCGGTGTAATATTTTTTACTTTTTACAATTTTCAAAGATCAATTTTGTGGCCGTTAATATTTTGAAAACTTTTTATATGATAATTAAGAAAATTTTACTCCTATGATAAAATTATCACATTTACTCGTTACAATTATCGAATACTCTTCAATCGACAATACGAAATCTTCTATCTACTGAAAAATACTAATTTAGTCAATATTCACAGAGTGTTCATTTTTAAATCGATAAGATACCCGAGTCTTAAATACACCAATTGAAAAAGTTTTAAACAGAGATGTTTTGAAAAATACTTGAAAACTTTGGACATCGTTTTGTTTAAAAAAAGATATATCAAACGTCTCTAGTTTCCCTTTACTTTAGCATGTTTTTTATTACTATTCATGTAATTTAAATAATATTATGTTGAATTTTTTTCATATTTATGGATTCAATACCCAACAAAAAAACAAAAAAAAAAGTCTACAATGTTACCTTCCATTTAGGTATTATAATATTAGTGCGAAAATGCGAGATTCTTATTTTTTCTTAAAAATCTAAATAATAATAATGATAATAATTCGATGGTATTAGTAATATATTACTAATACCATCGAATTATTAATATTTAGTTATTATTTTTTATAATATAAATATTTATGAAGTTTAATATTTTTATATTAATTTAATAACCTATGATAAAAACCTAAGGCCTATAACCTGTTGAAAAATTCCTATGAAACTAAAAAAGAAATAACTACTTCAGTATTATTTAGTTTCCTATTCAGTATTATTTAGTTGCCTTGGTTACGCAATTTATAGAATTATATCAAGCTTTTATAATACAGACTGGCAAGACAACGTCTGCCAAGCTCAGCTAGTATTATAAATATATTGGATAAAACTCTAATTTCAAAGAACAATATAATTTAATTTTTTCATACATACGAATATTTTTTCCAGACTAAACGATGATGAGTCAACTGCACTTTAATCAAACATCACCAAACGACCAAACATAAACGAAACAACTCGCCGTTTCGACTTAATTAAGTCTGCGACGTGAAACAATAAGAGTTCGAAAGTTCGCAGAAAGTACGGGAAGAAAGTAACAAACGAGAGATAAACGTACCGCTTTGTCATTACCGTACAATATTACACATACAAATTCATTTGTATGTACCGCTAGTGCCGTTCCTTACGATAATTGCGCGGTTGTTCTCCCGAGGGATGCGACAAAAAGGCGAACAAGCCTTCGGGAAATGCGACTTATCTGTTTTGCCAAGTCTCGGTTTGATTGTGCGAATGTCTGACGTGTGTTTCGCATAGATTTCGAATTGGACCGAAGATAGTGTTGGTGTTAAATTTTAATCTGAGACTGTTTCGTTACCGAGTTCGTTGTATGGAAAACTTTTGATTGGCGTCGTTAAAATAACGCTTCAGTTTTAGTATAAAATAAATTTTGTTGTTGGTTGAATCTTTGTTGTGAAATTTCCGTGATATTCTCTTTGTATGATTTTCGAAACGTGGAGAAATTCCATACAATTTCGATCTTTAATGAAACATGAACAATTTCCTCTAATAATTTTTAAGTAAATCTCATCATTTATTCTTTAAAATCTATTAATTCAAAATAAATAAAATTCATTTCCAGCACACTTTGGTGTCACATATTTTATCTTCTTTCAAAATCAATAGTTTTCGAAAAAAGTAAAAGGGGACAATATAAACGTGATTATATAAAATAAATATATACTTAACCTAAGCATTTAATAAAATAATGTGTAAATTTTACACGAGTATTGAAATGTGTGCATTAGAAAAAATAAACGTGTATTAAAATGAATAGAATTAAAAGAATCAAATAGGACTGAATTGTTAAAATGGGATGAAAATTAAAATTTTAACAAAAGGAAGTTAACAGTTGTATTCGATTGTCTGTGTCAGACGACTACTCTGGCAACATTGCCACCTCTCGATAATTTCAATACACAAGTTATTCTTTTTATTGTTCATTTTATATTTTTTAAAACTCATTTCATAATGCAAATTTTTTTCATTACACACTACAAATAAAATGATACTCAATACGAGATTCTTCAGTGTATAAAAAAAAACGCACATCGTATATTATTCTAATACACAAGTAATTCCTTTTAAAATCATACAAAATTTTCTCCATACTATAATCCAAACTTCAAACAAGCGAAAACATCCATTTTTTTTCCCTCAAATCGAACCTCCCAATAAGACCCGTCACCTCGATTTTTCCGCACTCCCACACTTGGCACGGAACCGCGGTTCGAAACTTTCCACGGCCGAAGCTCGGCCCTGTCGCTGGGTATCTTTTCAGCGCATAGCACAGCCTGCCGAAAAAGCCCGAAGTTTGGCCACGGGCGTTGTTTGTCCGCCGATACTGTCTCGAGTTCGGCCGGAGCTTTCGAAAGTTCGCCATTCGGAGTTAGCCGCTTTTCAGGTGAGACCCCCGGATGGGAGTGGGTCGCCGATCTGGGCATTTGCATTCTGCGGCTTTCGAGTGGAGTTTTCGTATTGACAAAACTATCGACTCTCCTGCACCCAGATTATTCTTGATTAATACTACTGTTACCCGTTCGTTGTGAGCTGTTTCAATATTGATGTCCAAAGTCCCGCGAGCCGCTTCGTCTTCGCCCACCACCCACAAACAACAACCCCAACCACCCTACAGGCAAGATAATTGATAGTCGGCCCCTTATGTGCACATGGGTATCCGGGTCCGGTGTTTAGAATGGATAGCCCTGGACAGAATGCATAACCCTGTCTCCGGCGCAACGGCCGTTATCAATCTGGCTGTTATCCGTTATAACGGATTTGCTGAAGGGAAACACCTTTGGTTTTTTTTTATATTTAGAAAATTTTCATTATGCGGATCGAATAGTGGGTTCGGATACAAATTTGTTCGTATATTTTATATACTGTAGTGTATTTATTTTATGCTTTGAACCGTTTCGCTCTTCTGTTGAATATTCAAAGGGAGACGTTCAAGACGCCGCATTTGCATTTTGCGTCCTTTGTACGATGCGCTTTCTAGATTTTGCTTTTCAAACGTATTATTGCGTGGAATGTGGTCTAAGTTTTCTTAAAAGTATAGATTTTAATATTGTTGCATATTCTTGCTTTATTATTAAATATTTTGCCTTGTAGCGGAGAATACATGCGATGTTTTTTGATCGTCTTATTTGTAAATATTTCAAATATCTGTATTATGTATTCATCCTTGTAAGCGAAATTCTTGTTTTATTTTAATACATTGAATCTGATATTTTATACTTGATTCGTTCAGTATAAACTAAATTACTCGATCTTTTAAATTTCAATAGCATTTAACCGAGTTAAAAGTGCAATCGTTCTTCTTAGACACACAAAAATATTTGAATAAGATTGAATAAGTTGGCAGTTATACGATACTTAAATGTGAAATATATAAAATCTTTGAAAAGAATATTTTTATTGCATGTAAGAAAATCATCCATGCGATGAAAGAAAATCAAAACCTAATGCACTCATGAGGAAAAAGTAAGATAGAATAACGAACAACGATCGTACCTTTTCATGCATATATATCGAAGAAAAAATTTCCAGTTTTTTTTTTCAATCAACAAAACTCTGAACTAAAACAAGACAGCCATTCAAAAAACAAACAAATTTTAAACAAAAAAAATCTCATTCACTATATCCGACTCATAAATACAGTTCCACGACATCTAATACATCATAATAAATCTAAACAGATATGAAAAACCCCTGAAAATCATCGCTAAACGACATCATCCGATAAACGCTGATCTCTCGAATTTATCATCGCATTTCCCAGTGGCGCAGCGCGATCGTTGAATAATTGTTATCCGTTGGGCAAAGACGTGCGAGCGAACAAACGCGTCCACTTTAACAAGACGAATGGTCGTCGTAGAGAACTATGGCAAACTTCTAATTCGATACGACTATCCATCAACGAGACAGCGACGTGCTACTGAAAGGTAGTATGTACGTGTCCGGTGAAAAATTGATAAGCCTACTTTCATATTTCGGTGATACGATGGTAGTTAAAAATCTTTTGTAACGTTTGTTTGATCTTAATTTTTCATGTCTTGATTTTTTGAAATATTTGTAATAGTGTATTTGGGAGACTTTTCTTATTCTGTGATATTATGGGTTCGTTTGGCATAAACTTTTTTTCATTGAATCGTTATTTAGATGTATAATTCATTACCAATTTAGTTTAACATCTCAAACGATCAAATCAGAGAGGTCTAATTCCGTGATAGTATACTCAATTTCGTAAAAAAACTTTGAAGTATTTATTTAAATCTTTTTCGCAATTTCAATAAAAACGGAAGCAAAAAAAAACAAAATATTTTTTTTAATAAAAATAATTTGAATAATCAATATTTTGACTAATATTGACAATTAAATTTCTGCGATACAATTATTTATAATTTATCTCAAAACTTACAGTTTTCAAATTTATATAAAATGCTAAAATAATATTCAGATTCTTCACGCTATCATACTCATCCCTATAAATATTTTAATAAAAAAAATGCTTTATATTTTTATATATAATCCTATTTTATCTATTGAAAGAAAAAAACATATTTTTATGCAGATCTAAGGCTTTGTTTTACTCACCTGAATCGTGCGTGTATTATTAAAAAAATCAACTTTAACCAAACTATCACGAAATTAGACGTGTCGCGGGTTTATACAAGTCTCCCATATATGAAATCAAATCCAAAAACAAAAAATAAACTATTCCAGCATAAAACAGACGTGGGATCCATCTCGATCAGCTCCCGCATTTAAATTTAAACGAAGACGGATAAGCAGCATCAGCTGCAGTTGCATATTGCGCCGACAGCACAAAACACCGTCTAATCTATTTTCATCTGGTCTGAAACGGGCGCGAGCTTTCCATTTTCCGCTCGCTTTTCCCTAAGAGGATATATGCATTTTCCCGACGTGCGCTTTTCCCTCGATCCGTCCGGTGTAACGGTTCGGATCGAAGGAATGTGAGCTTTTTATTTTGCTCGACTTGTAGTGTGACAATGTATCGCGATTCTGTTGCTCTCAACACAACAGATTTTGTTTTGAATAAGGTATCGGTTTATTTGTATATAGAAAATTTTTAGTATTAAAAAAAAAATCATGTGAAAAGTTTACCGATGTATTGTATTCAATTGTGGAATACGTCAAGGTTTGAATCAGTTTTCTTTATTTGGGAAATACGCCATCTTCAAAACTATCGCGCTACGTGAAGATAGCGGCTCCGGATTCAGATAAAAGTGCCAATAAAATTTTCTATAAAACAGCTCATTCGATGATCGATAAGGCTTTACTCGTGTTGCAAAATTTTCGCATCCGTCGCAAAAGTTTCGCCACTTTTTATTGCGACTCCGAGAGCCGCTCTCGAGCCAAACGTCTCACTATAAAAACTTTTACTGTCGTCTCGATTCTTTCCCGTATTTTTCACTCTGTATTTATTTTTTTGCTACACGAAACGGATGACTTTATCAGAAACACATAAGCTCGAAATTGTATATTGAAAACATGCGAGCCAAACAGATTACTTAGTTTTAGAAAACTAGTAATCCTTTTATATACGTTGATCGAAAATCCAAATATTGTTTTCTTAATATAATAGATGAAATTCATAAATATTTATCGATAGTTTTCCATCTGCAGTTAGCTCAAAACGCACATGCGTTTCCACACAAAGCAAACAACGAATAAATAAGGCCTTTAATTGATTCCAACCCTTCCACTTGTAAATGTGATACGTTATACCAGAACTGAGTGTGAGTCCACCATATTATTATACAAGGAGCACACACACACGGGGGACCATAGGCGAGATCGGGAGACGGAAGAGGGGGGGAGGGCTTAATTACAAGAGCTTTTGCAAGTTTACCTAACTTTTAATTAAAAGTTAGCGCCGAGCTACGCTGAAACTCCGTATTAAACACAGAATACGTTTCGTATCAACATAGAAAATGTATGAACTATGCGCCAGCACCGGGAATCGGGCGTCATAAATAATGCGTTTTCGTGGGTGCGAATTTTAATTAGCGCGAATGTTATGACCGTCATTATGGCGATGATGGTTTTGTGTGTGGAGTTTTTTTTTTTGGGATTTTTCATAAGTAGAATCGGAGGTTTCCGCCCCGGGTCTAAATTAAAGGTTCCGCTGGTTGGGGTTTATATTTTATGTATAGGCGTTTCGTTGGAGGCCGAGGCGAATTTTCTTCGTTTTTCTTTCATTTTGTTTGTTATATGAAATTTTAGATGTATTCATTTCGTGTTTGACCTTTTTTTTCATTTTAAAATTAAATTTATAGAAATTGTATTTTGAGCTTTGGATGTATCAATTTATTTCGGAATATTGGTGTAATGAAACACCGCAGGTTTTATCGTTTCGCTGGAATGTTTTAATTTAAACATGAAGTTATTTATGAAAACTTTTTTATTTTATCTAGATTTGATATACTTGTATGAGATTTTTATCTTACCTTATTTCGTAAAACGTAAAGTGTATGAATAATAAACTCGCGAAATCCACCTGCTTATTATCGCGCGCAGCACCGAAAAGCTCCCGGCATACTTTTATCTTTGATACTTTTTTTTTTGAAAAAGAAGAGAAACTTTGGCAATGTTGAGAGAAACGAAGTTTGGAGCTTGGTAAAGCTGCCGCTTATTAATTGCCCAAATGAATTATTCAAATTCGAAAAATAACAAACTCGAACGTGCTTAAAGCGTCCAAAAGTCTCGAAAACACTATTATTTTCAGATATTTAATATTTCTTAGAATAGTGCTGGTATATTAACCAGAAACTTCATAAAACTTTCTGACGGCTACGATTTTAGTATGAAAATTTTCATTGCATTTAACCTGTGTTTTTTCAAGAAAGTTTTAAATAACGTAACGTAAAAGTTCCGCACATGAATCTAAATTTAATTTTATACGAAAATTAAAGGATCATAGATTATTAACATTACATTATCATGTGAATTTTATCTATCGTTTATTGCAAAATTTTTTTTTCTTCAAAATATTATTGAAAGTTTCGACGTTTTTCCTTATCGCGTTTTTCTATTACGCAATGATAAGATGAAAGAAACTTTTCGGCTGTAAAAATTAATTCTCACTAAATGTTCTGAAGTTAACGGGAATGTAGATCACACCCCTTTACTAATCCGACCCATTTGCTGCTTAACTTCGGCGATCAGTTAAAACGAGTACGTCCAACTTAACCTCCACATAATCCTCAAAAAACCATCCACGATGTCTTCACAATTTTCAAATACATTCTCCGAAAACTTCAATCCTAACTCCCCAATTTGGAAACTAATAATCCCACCAAGTAGAGAATTTGCAGAATCCTCCACGAACCGCCAGATCCGAATCCAACAATCAAATTTAAACCATCGAACCTTCCGCAGGCCGAATTGCGTACAAACGATCGCGTCGGCTCTATATTTGTTTCCGAGCGATTCGGCTTAACCGAACGACCCCTAACACAAGGCCACTGGGCCCGACTGGGTCGCAAACTAGGCCCAGCCCTTCAGCCGACTCGCGAGGCACAAAAGAGCCGGGAAATCTTACGCCGATTACCGGGACGACAACGTCGAAATCCCGGATAATCCCGATGCTGTTGCCGCTTAGAAATAAATTATAGTTCGCCGATCCGGGAACAATGACGCCGTTTCGGCCCAGTAATTATTTACGTTGTATTGTCGTCGGCAGGTTGGGTTTCCGCGTTTTGGATTCAACGCGTTGGAAAATTGTCGGCGGCGTTGTTCTTGTTCGGGATGTTGGTTGGATCGAATAATTTCCGACCTATTTGTTCGTGCGTTGTGTCGCACAATGTTCGCAACGGAGTTAATTTGATTATTATGGGGGTGGTGAATTATGTTTCCGAATGTGTCTATCGGTTAATTTGTTGTTGTGCTAGTTTGCGATAAAATCTATAAAAACATTGCTGCTTTTAAATACAAAATTATCAATTTTATACAAGAAATTTATTTAAATTTTCATTTTGATCCAATACTATTGATCTTCGTGCAATTTCAGAAAACATTTCGATTTCTTTATAAAATTACATATACAAATATTTATCGTTTTATACAATAGCTTAACACAATTATGGTTCATCAAAAATAAAATTATTTTTGGTAAAATTCTGTTTTACCGAGCAATGTACAATACGTAAATACTCGTATGTATTATAAATTTTGTTCTTGATGTAGATATTTACGTTCTTTAAAAAAGGTACCTGATGAAAAACAATAAGTACACTCTGTAAAAATTTAGTTTATTAATATCTTCCCTGTCATAATCAGTTATTTTCAACTAATTATCAATTTTAAATAGCGTTGAAATGACAATTAAAACTCTGATACAATTTTAACGACTTTTGCAAATGTCGACATATATTTCTTTATTTTTTCTTAATAAAAAAACATGTCCCCCTTCTTTTCCACATATTTTCAAGACTTTTTTTCTACCTTATTTACTTGTACATATATATTCTATCACATTTTCAATTTTTTATCATCCATTGCCACATTATCAAGCAATGCAGTAAAAAACATATCCTTTTTTAAGTACCCAATATTTTTCTTCTAGATTGCAAATTCAATACTTTCTATCTTCATGCACTCTCGCAAAACGTCTCAATTCCCTTATCGCTCCAAAAAATCCATATAATATTTAATTTTTCATACAAGCAGTAAAAGTCAGTATAAAAGCACGTCTCACGTCGTGCTTCGGTATAAATCGAACCGCACACCAAGGAGATGGGAGTGGAAGCTGCTACGTTTTTACGACACCGTAAAATTGTTAAGGATTCGTCTACGCCAAGAAGAAAAGAACGCGTCTATTCCCATACATACGGGTGGAAAATTGCTTCGTACAATTTTCATACATCTAGGGTGCACAATTAACCTGAAATTGCTACGCGTGAGACCCGCCCGGCTTTTCAGTACATTTTTTGCCACTCACTTTCAGCACTCGACACAGTTCCGAGACAAAAGGCGCATACGTTTCAGCCGGTGGATGTGTGTGATTTTTTTTTTGTTTTGAAGTGTAGCAGGTCGTCTTCGTGAGTGGCTTTGCTGCTTTAATTTGCTTTGGCAGACATGCTTTTGCTTACTCGTTGGCGTCCACTTAGTGTAACTTTGGCCTATATCTCCCATGGTTAGTGTACGTGTTCTTGAGTTAATTCTGTGCAAATTAGTACCACACATCATAAAAATATTAACATATTTATTCGATGTATATAATAAAATCACATCTGGATCTTTCTAAATATAAAGTTAATAATATTTTGATGAACGATTAACCGGTAGCGGTATCGAGTGCTATTTTCAATATTAAAAATCCAAGTGGGCAAAAAGGAGCGACAGAATAAAATTTTAATCGCTACCCTTGCTGGATGAGAAGGGTAAAACTGCGGAAATCTGATCTTGACACGAAATATATTCAATATTCGCGAAACCCTGAACGCCACGGAGAAAAACGTCAAATAAAATTGGATCGATGCAGAAAAAGAGTGAAAATTCGCGTGAAAAAATAAGTGTATGTGCTAGACGTGATCGAATCACTTCTTATGCGGAAAATGTGTTTTTTTGTTCTATTTTTAACATATAAAACTTTCTTTTTTTGCATTTATTTGTAGTTTAAGTATAGTGAGTTTGAATCATTCGTAAAATATATGAAGCGATTTGCTATACTTTCTGAGCATTGACGTTTATAAAGTGTCTGACCGCTTTTGCACAAAGTCACGTGAGCTAGTGATTATTTATTCTGGACCAAGCATGCCACAAAGTCTGCGATCGATGCACTGTATACTTCAGTGTTAAAACGATAAATTTTTCACGAATGGTTACCGCGAATACTTTTCTGTGGTTTAAAATATCAATGCTGATACTTCTATCACACGATTTCTATTTCTGAAAATTTATTACTTATATAAATATCATAGACCGCAAACAAATCCAATTAAAAACCCATCAACATTCAATTAGTCAACGTAATTATAAAATTAACTAGTAGGCCCGATGTTATTAACATCGGATGTGAATTGATAACCATAGTATTACGTAATAAAATAAAATTGATTATATTTATTCAAAATTGTTTTATAACCGTGCCGTTGCGTGATGTAATAAAACAAAAATTTAATATATGCGAACATATTTTATAACCGTGGTCTTGCGAAATGTCTCCAGAATATAAGATTATATAGGATAAGATTATAGCTGTTATTATAATGACGATAGAGACTAAATTCGGAGCTCGCGTTCTCGCGGACTCGCTGAGAGGCTCGCGAACAATAAGTCGAGAGCCTTAGCATACAAACACAGACATCTGTCATTGGTGATTATATACATGTATAGGGAATTCAAATATTTTTTCCACTGCGTAATAATTGACGTATTGCATAATTCAATAAAGACGCTTTCATAAGCATGACATTATAGACGTTAAGTGTATATGCATAAAGACCATATACGCATGAAAAATAATTTTATAGACGCAATAAAATAATCGTATCGACACGTCATTTTAAAGTCGCGAGCGTCATCGAACACACGAACAGACCGTCAGACGGACAGACACACACATCTATCCGTGATTATATATAGGGGATTATTAAATTTTTCAATATAGAAAACGATTGAATAACTTCACAATAAAAAAATATTATTATAAAATATATAGAATTTTCATACAATTTTCCGTCCAGTCAAACATTTCAGACATTCAAACACACACATATGATTCTATACAATACCCAAAAGAAAACGTCTGCCGATCCGCGCAAAATATGTCCGAATTTGAAAAATTGCACCGCCGCGTCCACCTCCCGGATTTACAGTTATGGAGAATAAGCTTTAATGGCGGCAAGATATCCTGGATGTGGCCGTCGAAGGCTTTCGGGGAGGAGCCGGCTGTCAACTTATGGCCGCCATATATCTCTATGCCCGAAAGAGAATTCGGAATTTCACTCGATATTCGTGACGGACGATAAATCGATGATATCGCGCTTAAACCGCGCGAAATGCGTAGGGAAATGTTTTCTTTTGTGTCCAGGTCCTTTTTTTATGTTGAACGAAACGTTGATCGATGGCGGACAATCATAAGAGTTTGATGGAATTATGAAAGTTTGTTTTAAACGCGCGTCTAGCAAGAATATTAAAATCGCATTACACTTGGGCGTCGTATAATACGGTTATATCGCTCCACAAAAACATTTGCGTATATAGATGAAATGTATTACAGGTGTTAAATTAAATTTCTTAATGTGTTTCACGCATAATTTATGCGTTTTCAGTCCCAGAATTAGGTTTTTTAATGAATTTCTCGCGTAGTTTTTATGAACGCGTTATGTTTAACAGTTTTTACAAATCGTTTCTCTTTAGAACGTCTTAATTTGCACATGTAACAATTCAGATAACAAAAACTGCTACTTAGATAACATGTAAATCTGTAACTTATTAAAATGAAACTTAAACAAAATTAAGTTACGTATGAAATTCAATTAAAAATCTCAATTTAAGCACTTATAATACATTTTTATTTATATCAAAATGCAAATTTATCAATAAATAGTTTGTATATCTAAAAGTAAAGCATTATCTAATATAATTCATTTTCGATTGTTTTTTTTTTTTTAAAACCGCGATGTACATAAATAGGTCACAATTCATTAACCATTTTATATCAAATACATTTTACATAAAACAGTGTTATAAGAGACCCGAGAGTATTATAAATGACAATAGAACCGCAAAACAATATTCGAAATCAAAACATGAAAAAAGTTTTCGGTAATGAGAAAAAATTGATTTCAAGTAATCGCTTTTCGTACGCCGAGCTCTCGTTGGCTATAATTAAAAAGTTTTAATTGAGTTTCTTCACCGCAACGTCAGACGTATGTTTGTATACGTACATTTCCAGTACACAGAATAAAATTAAACTCTTTTCATACAAAACATCTTACGCACGACATTCAATCAATCAAACTCCACCCACAACTCCTCCCTAACGAAACAGCAAATTATTGCGAAACGCATAATCCACCGAAACGCGGACTTACACCACCGTATAATATTCAATTTAACTTTCCGAATGTTCGTTCGTTATTCAAAAGGTTCGAAGACCACTTCTGGGTCGACTTTCGTGTCGCTCGAGCACCACCCCGGTCAGGGCGGACCCATAAATTATATGAATTTCCCTTGAATAAATTTCAACTTTCGGGATTGATATCCCTCGTGCCATGCCGCAAATAGAAAAATAAAGAAATCGAATCGCGGAAGCGCATTGTGGTCGTTTTTGTGCGGCTGATCGATCGGTCGACGTTTCAATAAAAACGCTCTAGGACGGATGATATCTGCTCGAATTTAGATTGAACGATATTGTAATGTATGTAAATGTGTTTTTTTATTGTACGAAATGATGTGTTTTGAATTGTCTATTGTTGTTTTTTTTATGAAAAAATTTACTGTTGTATCGTTGTCATCATATGAAATCTATTATATTCTACACAAGAAGATGGTTTTTTTTTTTATATCAGCAGTATTTTTCGTTATCGAAAATAATAGTTTTGTTATTTTTTATCGCTCAAATTATTCAATATTTTTCATATTAAATAAAGATTATTTTTAGAAAAAAAAACACCTAATATTATTTTTATACGGTTCCGGAATAACACGGTTCAAGAAAAAGAACCGATTATT
>JAOXNN020000088.1:2756851-2794287 GCA_028571205.2 Hydropsyche betteni | reverse complement strand
TTCATATTAAATAAAGATTATTTTTAGAAAAAAAAACACCCAATACTCTTTTTATACGGTTCCGGAATAACACGGTTCAAGAAAAAGAACCGATTATTTTTTACACGGTATAATAAAAAAATATTGCTATGCAACAATGGTATGATTCAATACAGGCCAATATGTTATTATAAGTATTATTATTAAATAAAAAAATTCGATGATTTTACATAACGAAATTTTACACATTTTTTAGAAGTTCTATCCAAATATACTTACTGATAAAACCTATCTTCAATTTTTATGTAGTCATTTTTTACACTGTAGTCTCTGTAACGTATCCCCTGTGTAAAAAGTAGATAACGAGTATATATAAAATATATATATTTTATTATTGGTAAGAATAGCGTCAGTTACTAACTGTTACATGTTAGTTTAATAAATCGATAAGAATCAAAATTTAAATTATTGACAATAAATTTCACTGTTCAAAATTTGCTTTAAAAAATATTTAGAAACGTCAATGCACTTTGATCAAATTAAAAAAAAATACTCAAAAACTACATAAAGGATTAAACCATTAGTGAGATTAAAATGCCGACGTTTGATTTTTTCGCGCACTACGCCCATTTTTCCACAACGACTTTTCTCAATATGAATTACTCAAAAAGACAACGACCTGCTAGAATCTTACATGGCAGGAAGCGGTTTTTGGAAAAATATAATTCATAGCAAAAATACGCCTTTTCACCGACAAAAGCGCTTCAATTCTCATGTAACGAAAGGACCCGGCCGCATACGCGCGCTTCCATTATAAGTTAAGCTCCTTTGGCGCCATTTTCCCAGGCCGAGGCCGGCTTACAAATAATTGAGAAAATAAATTGAAACGTGTCGAGTTAGAGATAAGTTTTGAGACGGTTTGTATTACACGTATATAGGTTATGTTGTGTGAGAAAGGACAGAAACAATCTTGCCGCCGATCGACCGTTTGAAAAGCAATAAATAAGCGAAATTGGATTATTTTTCCGAAGCGCGAGTTTAGCGGCTCGAGTTTTTAATCGCAAACTTTGGTTTGAAATGTGGTTTTTTTATGATTTTTTTAAATGGACGTTTCTTCGTGGAGCGATGACCCAAATAATACCGCTAACAAACAAAGGTGACTTAATATGAAAAATGCGTTTATTTTCAAACAATGAACATCGATTTATTATTGCAACAATTTATAGTGGTATATTTTTCATATCTATTGTTATAATAGTAAATTTTTCAATAAAACGCATTATTTTTTTATCAATTCTAAAATAAATATGTACTCTAACAACATTTGAATTTATTCACCACTTTATATCGACTTTCAAGAAAAATCTGTAGAGACGTCATAGCAGCACGTTCCGCATCGAAAACACTTCAATGTATGCAATTCGAAAATAAAATTATTTTTTATTATATCAAACCATCAATACGAAACGAATTCACGTCAAATGTACACATAGTAACACTCAAACAAATAACATCCATATTGAATACATTTCCGCATATTATTTTTACGACAAGCACACTACATTACATCGACAATGACATATTCCCCTAAAATTGACGTAATTCAATAACTCTATATGAATTATATGTTTTTGCACAGCCCAAGTAATATACGGGCTTTCACATAATTTATCTGGAGATATGTTTTGATCGTGAACTTCCCCCGATGCAGACGTCCTCATAGTGAATCTTAGTCCTGGAAATTGCAGAGAAAGCTTCCATTGGGGAGTTGCTTCGGTCGACGAAGAAAACGGTCAGAAGTGTAATAAATCTGATGTCAAAGTCAAAGCACTCTATTGTCGTGTACGGTGCGTTCGCATACAATGCGAACAAACTTGGCGATTTATTGCACTTTCGGAATATGCGTGTGTTAATTGTGTGTATTCAGTTGAAGTATACGAACCTGTTTACTATTATATATAAAATGAGTCCATAAACATTCGAATTCAGTTTTGATAAAAATTAATTAAATATGAACGTGAACGATAGTGCATTTTTTTTTATTGACAATACAAAAATTGATTCATTGACAATACAAAAATTGTTTGTTTAAAAATATTATACAATTTTCTGTTAAAATTTGTTTCAACGCATTTAAAAATTTTATGCAACTTTACCATTTTTTATTGCTTTCATGAATTTATGTTTTGGTGGCAATTTATTTACATTTTTTCAAATATTTATGATAGATCACAATAATATTTTATACCAAAACTTTAATATTTTGAAACACAAAACATCTTATATAAAAACTAAAAAAATCTACAGTATACAAGTTACAGGCAGTTACTAATTTAGGAAATTTCTAACATCAAAATCGGTTTAGAAACAAATACAGTAACACCTCCCCCTATAACGTCATGATAGATTCCATGTTATAGGAGGTTTTTCAATTTTAATTTTTTTTTTGAAATTTTTACGTGCTAACTGCTTGTTTCAAATGCATTTGAAAAAATTAAAATTAAAATTAAATTTGAATGCATTTGAATGATATAGGGGGGGGGGGTTTACTGTATTCACTTTCATTGAGCTTTATGTATTACTAGTATATATGTAGGTCCGATGTTAATAACATCGGTTATGAATTGATAACCATACTATTACGTAATAAAATAATAATTAAATATATCTTTGCAAAAATATTTCATAACCATGCCGTTGCAAAATGCCGTTGATGCCCAACAATTATAGCCGTATAGCTATATGCGATTATAGCCGTTATTATAATGACCATAAAGACTAAATTCGAAGCTCACGATTTTCGAGCTCGAAAATGATGTAAATAGTGATTATAGCCGTTATTTTAATGGGCATACAGGCTAAATTAGAATGGTAAAGCCAGTAATAACATCTGCTACCTGATACCCATACTCGATTTGAATATATTTAATGTTTAATTAATAAAACCAGTTCATTTATTATTGTCACAATTACGATATATAGGCAAAGCTATAGGCAGTAGGTAATAATCATCATATTATATACGTTGATTGTATACGCATAAATACCATATTACTAATAAAAGTCGCAAGCGTCATTCGAACAAACAAACACACACACATAAACTCGTAATTATATATAGGGGATACTACGATTAACGAACACAACCCCAACCCCTTTACGTTACGATCTACTATATACAACAAACCCTAACTTTCATATAATTCTCAACAAAACTCAAACCATATCACTCAAAAAAACCACTCAAAAACCAAATTTTTTTTCAAATTTCAGGAGCGTAGTGGTGCATGGTGATAGCATGGGTCCTGGCGCGGCTTGGGCGCTGCTCGCGCTGTGGTCGACATGTCTCCTGGGGGCTCCGGGCTCGGGGGGCCCCCGGGGGGCGCAGGCCGCGACCGCGTGCCGCATTTCCGAGTTCCCGTGCCGCGCCGGCCGCTGCGTGCGCCTCGACAGGTACTGCGATGGCCACGACGACTGCGGTGATGGCAGCGACGAGCCGAGATACTGCACAGGTATTTTGTTGGTGCTAAGTCAACGGACGGATGCCAAAGTGTCGCTCGGAAGCCGACAGTATGTGATTTGAAATAAGTATCGCAACCGCTCGATAGATGGACTAAATGTCATGTTGACAGATCGTATTCGCGTATATATCTCGGTGGTTGCGATACGTGATTAAGGAAAATTAAGGAAACGTCAAATGTCTATTGAAGTGACAGATTTCATTCGCGTTCATCAGTAATGCATAACCTCAAATTTCATAGTAAATCAAAATAAGATGTTTGTTTGTGATGTGTTGATGTACACGTGATGATCTCATTGATAACAGATCGTAATTCGCGTGTAAAATATACAAATATTATGCAGAATGGACGCAATCCCTTCGAGACCATTCTCACGACATATCTATAAGGTAAATAGAATAAATTGAAAAAGTAATTCCACTGTCAAATAGATGACATTTGACGTTTCCTTAATTTTCCTTAATTGCGCCATTTGATTGCATTATATTATACGCTGGTTAATATCGTTCATTGATGAGAACCATTTTTTTTTAAATGACCTTTTTGTACAAATTATCTGCAAATCACTGAAGTTAAATGAAATAAGCTAAGTTTAGTAAATAGATACGTAACAGCATGTTGTTAGTTGAGAAAATTTAGTAAGGGGTTGTTTCAATATCTGACTTCTTGAAGTTTGTTTCTCTTTATTGCTGCAAGAAAAACATTAAAACTTCCTACGTAATAGGAAAAACCTTATTCCGTTCTAAGTATTAAATCCAAATATTAACCTGCATATTTTATTATTGTAACGACAAAATTTTCAAGAAATAATTTTATCAATCTTTGAATTTTCAATTCAATAAATTATAACTCTTAAGCATTCATTAAATTTGACATATGTACTAATCGAGGATACTTCGTTCACTTTTCCGACACTTTCTAAACTTTTCGAACGATCGAATGATATATGGCCGTTAACTTTTGATCGGTGGAAACGTTTCCTCTCCTCTTTGTCCAATTATAAGCGTAGAATTGAGAATCAAAGGTAGACGAAGGGGCCTAAGATGTCTTCTCTATACATTTTCCATAGGTAGACGCGATGGGAAAACGAAAGTTTTCCTAATTAATGTGAAAACTTTATCTGAAGAGCGTGTGGTGCAGTCGCATTACGGTTATCCTGAACTTAAAGGGGGTTTCTAGCCGAAATATAAATCATACGGGTGAAAACTCAACGGTTTCAACCAATTTTGCAATATTCTGAAAAGCGAATAAATTAATTAGAGGTCTTGTTAGACACAGAAACGTTTAATATAAGGTTCTGCGTTTTAAGTTTGGACAAACTAAACGTGCACGTCGATAAGGAAACAAACTCGCCATTGTAAGGATAGCGCGATGTAAACGCTTCGAGGAGTTCAGAAAACTTTTGGAATTCTGATTCGATTCGGCTTCCATTAAAACGTGGAACTACTAGCCAAAGAGACGTTAGTTTAGTATTCTGGTATAAGAGACAAATGCTGAAAATCGTTTAACTTGTACTTACTTGTATTAAATGTAATCATAATCCTATTTTGAATGATGGATATATTATAATATGATTTATATAAAAATTTTATTGGAAAAATGTTCATTTTATTTATCAAAAATGCTTAAATATTTATGGACCAAACATCTCAGTCTTTGCAGTTTCTTTTATTAGTCAAATTTAAACGAAAAATATCAATGGATTAGTTTAACAACTTCCAAAGTCGAGTTCGCAGCCACTTGGGCTATCTTGAACCTCACGTAAATTCAATCCGTATAAATCGAGATAAAACTATATTACTCCAAAGCGTATCCAGATAAGAAACCAAACAGTCTTTTCCACTGCTGAGATTCCATAAAACTCAAATTGGCGTCCCTCGAAAACATCCCCTAATCGCACGCTCCGCCACCATTTTCTTTTACAGGACTTTTTCTCGGCAGGTACAGGATTTTATCTGACTTCGGGGGTCAAGGACCCAGGAAAGGTATCCAGGATAGGGACACGTCTGGTGTCAGGCTCTGCTTCCATTAAGCAGGAATCCTCCCTTATTATACACGTTCGAGAAGGAAAAGTCTTTGGCGTTTCGCAAATAATAATAAGCCAAGTACGCAGTAGCGGCTTTCCCGGATTATGACCGCCGAGATGAAGGCTGTATTAAAATGAAATTTTTTAAATGTGTGAGTTTTTTGAAATTATTTTCACGACGCGGTTCGTATTTGGTGCAATCTGTAGGCGTTTGTGATTTCGTTTCGGGGATTTGGGGATTTACGCTGTCTTTATTTTCTGGAATTTTTCAGTAAATTATTCAAGATTTTTCAAATTCGAAATTAATGAAATAAAATATAATGATTCGTAAAAATGCGGTGGGTATATAAAATTTTCTCATTATCTGAATAAATATTAATCAATTTTTGTAATATTTAAATAAAATGCATACCGTTAATATAATGATAAAATAAACCAAAGAGTATAGACCTATTCCTCAGTATTCCTTTTTTGAACTGTAAAGGCTGCGTTTGACGAGTACGACCCGAACGTTTCACACAAACTAATAATTAAATGGGCATTCATGCAAATAATTGAAAACCGTCTTTGAAATGTCGTGCACTTGACGGAAATTAACGAGAGAATCTTCCAATATGAAAACAATCGAATGCTAAAACAAAATTGCGAAAAGCAAGCCTCCGATTTGCAAAATTTGCACGAAATACTTTCGCTCTAATTACAACACAGCCAAGTGTTATGAATTTAATAATAACTCATTTATCATTTTAGTCGATTTTATTAATTTTTCAAATGCTCAAAACACTTAAACTATAAAAGTTATTCATTTTCGACGATCATTACCATAGACAATAATTACAAATTGTTACTAATTCTTAGTTTTCAGGTATATTTTTGGAAAACGCTTGAAAGCTATTCAGCATAATTCCTCTATCAAAATATTTTTAATTATATACAATTTATGAAATCAGTTAGGTAAGGAGGCTTTTTAAATTTTACGAAACGACGCCGTTTGCCGCCCAAGGCTTCTCCAACGTTAAATCGCTGTGTTATTATTGTAAAGTTTTACTTAGCGGGGCGAAAATTTTAACTCGAACCGCAACTTTAATGAGATACGATTGTTGTTAAAATTTAATTTGCATCCGAAAATGAGTTCCGCCTTGGGCAAAAATATGTTCCTTATCGTATATAGGTTGTATTGAAGAGCGCGATACTGAAAACAAAGTTTATTTCTATTTAAATTCCATATTCAAAAATATTTTTGATTGCGAAAATATTATACATTTTTGTCAATAAGCGCCAATCTCACATTTCGTTAATTCGTTAAAGCAAACGTTAAAATATCATGCATATGAAACATACAAAATAATTATTTATAACTAACGTTTTAATGATACAAACTCCCATAAAAGCTCGTATTATGAATGCAGTAGTTACCGAAAACTGAAAGTTCGAACAAAACTCCGTTGCTAATTTCGCAGAGTCGAATTGCGCAAGAAAGTTTCTCCTACGCAATTAGTACAAAGTTGATTGACGCCCTCGCCGCTCAATTATAATACAAATAAAACGTATATTTTTCCATTGTTTGTACAACCTTAAATATTTCACGGGGCGTTTCCGAAATTGTGTTCGCCTTTCATAAAACGGGCGAAAGTTTGCCGTTTTTCGTCGGTCTTTCGTTCGTCCGAACAAATAGTACGCGGCCGCTTAATGATCAAACTTTCTTCAGAAGTTTGCGAGGAAAGCCGCTGGGCTGAGAAAAAATAAGACGAACATTTTTCAAGGACGGATTTAATTACGTCACCGATTTTTCAGCTGAAAGTCGGCTTCGTGAAAAACGAGGTGATATGCGCGGTTAATTGAATTTCAGATGAGCGCTTTCCGCTCGCTGCGCGTTTTATATGGAAGAAATTTGATTAACTTCGTAATATTATATTATATTACGATTATTATTTTTTAATACAAAATTTTTGAAAATATTTTGAAAAATTATAACGAAAAATATTTTTTTTATAAAAAAATACTCACTTCAAATATTTGAATCGGTTAATAAATCCGCTCAAAATTCCACACACGATAAAAAGGAAATCCGTAACATTTTTGCGACCGAATTTTGATGAACATCGTTGACTGTATTTATGATGTTGTTTTAATGAGAAAATTAATCCTGCGATCCTTCGGAGTGTCCATTAAAGCAACCTGTCGGAAAATCTTGCATAGACCGTGTCTCGTACACTCTCTTCTAAAGCTCAAGCATATAATAACCCATTTGTCAAATATCAAAGTGAATGTTTCTCTTTTCATAATGCGAAAATAATTTTACGCGAGTTAAAGCGATTAGTAAAATTTCACGTCGAAATATCAAAGGTATATAACATAATGTAAAAAATGTTTTTTTAAATATATATATACCTTTTTTTATATATAAGTGATATTGATTGAAAAAGTTTATATACAAATAAAATACGTTCACGATAGGACTTCACGTTTACATTTCCATTCAATGAAAACTTTGTATATAATAGTCAAATTCTATCATCGCAACATGAATATATTACAAATACACATAAACTTTTATATTCAACCCATTTCCATCCACGTGAATTATTCATCAACTCCTGCAATTCCGCAAGACTCTCGCATCAATCCTTACAACCTCGCGCAAATACGCACCAAATCTTCAAAAATACACACACCCACCCAACAAAACCACGAAAGTGCACAATCATTTTATATTCGACCCACTTCCATCGAGTTCCGTTTGTAGTTTGTTCACTAGACTGTCCGAATCCGTCTGCTTATGCGGCGCGTTTTCCATTTCTATTCCGGCCGCAATCTGTTCTTCGGTCTGGGCATTTCTGGGCGGCTACGTGACGCCCATATTTAAGGCTTTCACGGAAATCTCCCCCGGCCAGGTCTGTATATATTGTAGAGGCTTTCGGCCGTCCGTCGATTTCGGATTCCGCATAAAAAGAGGTGTTGGATGCAAACCGACGACCCTTCCCGTGGATCTGACAGGTTAAGGTTTCTGGGCTTGTCCTGTGGGCCATTTTCGAGTCCGATCGACAAGTCTAATTAAGGATTCGGGGACAAAAAGGGGTGTCGGAAGAATTTGCGTGTTGGTGATTTGTGGTGTTTGATTCGGTTTGGCGGTTGCGTGAATGTTAAAATATTATCGGGAATTTTGAAATTTTCGATTCGATTATTCGAAAAATGTCGACAACGAAAAACTTTCTGATTTTGACAATTTCAAACTGAATTTTCCACACATATTCATATTCACGAGGAAAATATCGAATTGAAATTCAATATATGAATTAAAAAGCTTTTTAATATACTTTTAGATTTCAGCTTATACCTTCGTTACACAGCAAAATGAAGATTTCATTTATTTTTGTTTGCTTTAATTAGCCTTATAAAACAAAGGTTAAATGCTTATTATTATACTCACAATAAAATTTTACATTAGTCCAAGTTAATTGAAGCGAGGGTTGTTTAACAAAAGCAAAAGGCACTCGAGAGGACGATTTAAAGGGCAATAGAATGTTTTGAAGACACTTTTAACCCGACTACAAAATCAAATAAAAAACCTATATAAAACATCGCCTTGATAAAAAAATCCATTAAACCTACATACAGCGCAATCCATTGAAATTATGAACCATAACGTCTTTAACGACAATTATTTTTTTATTACCTCATCGCCGAATTATGTATAATAAAGATTATATCATAGAACCTATGAAAGGAAAATTATGCAAAATATTTTCATACAATTTTTCGTTTTCATTCTTCATTGTCTATTTCTTTATACGGCACAATTTTCATTATTATACTTAAAGCACAATGCCTTTATAAATTTAGTTTGTATAAAATTTTTATTTGAAACAAAAATGTAAATAGTATTTTAGCTTACAATTAACTAGTATGAAACAATTATTTATATAAACTATCCATCTTACTTTCAGAAACATTTTAGTCTTTAAACTTAACGTAGCTACCCTTAACTCAAAAAATATATATCCATACTACCACAAATAGTAAATTCGTACTGAAAATATTATCATTACGACCTACAGGGACCAACACCCATGTAGGAGAACGTAAATTCGCGTGAAAAGGGTCCCGTCGGTCCCGTAATGGACGGTCAAGTGCGGGCCCGCTAACTACGTGGTGCTCCTATGTTAAGTTTTGTTACACTCTCGTCCCTTTCACGTGTCGAGAAATGAAAGAGACCTCTGAAAGGGCTTCGAGGTCCAATACGGTTACGAAAGCGCTCAACAATTGCTCGGGCAAAGGGTCGAAGCGCGATTGTCGCTGCAATTTGGCTATTTAGTTCAGGTTGTTAATTGGGTGTAGTTTTTATAGTATTTTGGTTAGGTGAGAATGAGTAATGGTTACAAATTGGATAAATTATTGATTTGTTTAAGTAAATGTTATTGTAAAAGTCGAAAGATTAGCGAATCTTAAGTTTCGCTGGTATTTTTTTATATTCAACAGAATGATGTGATGGGAGTTTTAAAAATGCTTCTGTTATGTATATTCCCTAAATTATTTTGATAAATAGGGTAACAATACCAGTGGTGCACTAAATACCTGTAATTTAGCATCTCTTAGAAAAACGTGAAAAATGAGGTTTTTAGATATGATAATCTTTCGGAAAGGATGCAAAAGATATGTTGAAACAAGTATTTTATCGGTTGCACTCATTCCGAAAGATGATCATCTTTTAAAATCTCGATTTTTACATTTTTCTAAGAAATGATCGACTACAGGTACTTGTTCCATCACTGGTGTCGTGTCACCCTACTATGTCAACATCAATACAACTAGAAATTTTGATATTTACAATATTTTCTGATTTTTACTATCTACAAATATACATTCTAGAATCGACCAATAAAACTCGAGATTTACCAATTTACGGACTTCCACAATAATAAACACACATCCAAAACACGTCACAATATTTACATTCCATAACGAAAACAAACAATCGATTAAAAAAACAATCAAAAACCCAAACAGCCACAAAGCGTCGATCGATCACTCGAATTGAACGAAAGACAATACCTTGGCGGACGCCCACTGCATATTTCATATATAGAGATACACGGGACTTTTTATTCGGCGTCCCGAAGTAATCCCGGGAACACGCCTTCCCGTCCGAAAGCCGCGACCGGGAATAATCCCGAATTGATCCCGGTCGGTGGGACACGTTCGAAATCGAGCTTTGACGCTCTCCAGGCGGGATAAGGACCTTGTTCTTGCCAAGATAAGCCCGAGGACATGGCGTCTAGTTACGCGAACGCCATAATGAACGATGGATGTGTGATTTTCGGGGTGACGTATGCGAAACGTCGATATGGTAGACTTAGTGTGTGGGAAAATTAGTTTTTTATTGTATTTTATTTTATTTCGGGATAATTATATGAGGGTTTTGGAGCGAGCACTTTTTTGAGATTCTTACATCCAGCTCCGATCTGGAATCAGAGTACTTTTTAAAATATACAAATAATATAATTGTATCACTATGAAGTTAGAGAGAATAGTGATGAAATCAAAACTATCTAATTATAATAAAAAATTAGATTAATGTCAATTTTTTATTTTTTTCATTTTTAAAATTAAAGTCAGAGCAGCAAAACACTATAAATTTTTATGCTCCGGGTAGAAACCTACTGCTTTACCTACTCCGTGCTTCTGCTCAGCTTCAAAGCCCTGGTTTTTATAATGAGTTGAACGACGTGATCTATCGAAAGTTGGATTTTACACTCATTCACATGCAAAAACCGCATGATCTAGAAAATATGAGAAAAATTAATCCGATTACTTTCATATTGATTTTTTCTGCAGTTTCAGCGCAACTTCACATTTTAACTCCATCCACTGTAAAAAAACACAGCTATTACGAGATTAATAACTAACATCGTTCCCAATAAAACGTCTACTTTCGACCCAACTTCATTTACGCCGACCATATAACCAAAACGCATAAAAAAGAACCGAAAGCGTCTAGAAGCCACGCGAAAAACACACACACACCCCCGCGTAAATAATTCGACTTTCCATTTACTTCCGCGGAGTGTACGCACGGACGCGAACTTTCACCGAAAGCCATAACTTCCGAAGCAATAACGGCGAGTTAACATTCGAACCCGACAACCGTAAACCGTAAACAAGTCCTGCGACGGTTATACGGGGCATTCGTCACACAGACCCCAGAAAACCGATCATACCTACCCCGGTTTAGGGGTAACGACCCTTTCGGTCTCCCGGTTTAGGGAACGGATCATACGCGTGGGGTTTTAGTGTAAAAGTCTGGTTTCGTTTAGGTGTAAAGTTGATATTTTGACTTTTGTTTGACGCGAAAGATAAAGATGTAGCTTTATGATAAACGTAAGCGTAAGCGTAAGCGTAAATATGTAATAACGCATGAGTGAAACCGTTACACTTTGAGGCCTTACGTTTTCGTTCATAAATATCTCACAGCATTGATATTAATACCACATAAAATATATCTCAAGATGTATGTATATGATTGCATTTATCACTTTTCAATAAGTTATTTTGTTTACCAGTTAAAAACATTTTCTGAGAATTTTTTGAACTCCTTATTATCTTCAAAATGGTTATTCTTAAGAAAACAAATTATCGTATTTTTTCTATAGAAATTTCTTAAAGCTACAAATTCGATGTACATTATATTTTTTTAAATATGAAATTTATCGAAAAACCATTTCGGCGTTCTTTTTATCTTGTGTAAAATTTTATGAAAATTTCGAAACGATATAGACTTATTACATTTTTTTTAAAAACCACAATATCAATTTTTACCTAAAATCTAGCTTTCCTGTAGTTATAAGACAATTTGACCGTTTTTTCGTATTTATTGACTGGACTATAATATCCCAAATGTTGAAATTTAGAAAAGCGAGATATATAATAGATCCTTTTTTTGTTTGGTAGGCTTCAAAGGTTCGATGTCGGAAACGCCTGTTTTAACTCGTCTGCAATGTTATAATGGTTACTTCTTGTGCCCGAGTTTAGTTCGTGTTCTTTTATGTCGTCGTTACGCTTTTCTATATCGTCGATTTATCGGTCGTTATTGCTTATTGATGACGATAAATTGGATAATAAAAAAAATATATGTGATTTGTTTTATGTATTGATGTTATCTGTATTTAAGTCAAAATGTGTGCTGTTAATACAATATAAATTGTGCGTGTTGATGTCTGAAAGGCAATATGTTTTTATTCAATTTTATTTATCAATTGTTACATTTGTCAATTCATATTTTTGTGAAATGGATTTGGAGAATATGTATTGAAAGTAATCGATTTATTTTCTATAATAATTTTGGAACTGTATTTTATAATATTAAATACAAAATAATCGACATTTTTTATTCGTCCTTGCATATTCGTTACTAACAAATAATAGTGTTTTTTTTTTCTTCTCAAATCTAGAGATATTATATCACATAAATAATTTCATATGAAAAACATTTTTTTTTTCATAAAATTTCATACAGGTTGATAAATTCCATTAGATGATACGTATCGTAACACACAACGAGATAAACTCACGCTCGGAACGACATCGTTCTAGTTTGTTAAGCATCGTTGAAATTGTCTCCCATTGTATAGAGAACGTTTCAATTTACAGAAAAACTTCATTTTCATTCATTTTTTTTTACAGTTTGCAACCGAACGTATTACGGAGACGTCGGAAAAACATACGAGCTAAAGTTAGATAAACCGATTGAGGGACGCTTGCCGTTTCTTTGTCATCTGACATTCACCGCAAACGGACATATACACGGCGACATTGTTCAGGTTTGTATTTTTATAATTTACGTATTGTTTTTTTTAAAATAAACTAGAAAAATGTTAAAATGTATTCATTTAATTCTATAAAAACATGTTTTTAATAATATATAAATATTATACAACGCAACGCAAAATTTTATGAAAATTTTGCTCGCATATCCAACACGAGACAAACATTTAATATGACATGATTTTAATCTGTAATGCTAAAACAGAATATTCAAAACAGTATTCTAATAATGAAAATAAATTGATTGAAAATAACATTATGCGATTATTTGAAATTCATTATTTATAATTTCGTGTTATACAAACGAATTTTTGCGAAACATGTCATTAAGACGATGTTATGTTATGGTTTTTTGAATTTATTTGATGTTTCATTCGAATCAATTGAAAATTCATATTGAATAAAATATGGTATAATCTTCAAATTATATGGTAGTTGTATTATTTTTTATTTGAGATAATGTATTGTTTTTCGATCTATAATAATAACATTGATATGAAAATAAACGAAAAAGTAGCGATATCTACGGTCTTTTAAAAAAAAGCGACATATACGCCGAAGCACGCCAGAGTCTCGACGACGACCAAAACAAAACAAAACAAAAAAAAAACAAAGCAATATCAAAATCGAAAAACCACACAGAAAAATTTGAACCGAGAAAGGGTTAAAATCGCGCTCTTCCTGCAAGAAACTCACCGCCGAGTTCACGGCACATTAAGTCCGGCCGTAAAAGCCTCCTCGCTCCGGTTTCATCTCTTTTTTCCCACAACATACGTACCGAAAGTGTACAGTTTTTGCCGCGGCCACTTCCTTTTCTTGACCTCCGTTGAACTTTTTCGCGGAATCTGGCGATGCGAAAAAAAATTTATACCCCGCCCACAAAAGCGTCCGCGCGCGGCGAAAAATGCGTTGTTTCTGCCGGCACTGAAAAGAGATAAATACGCTTGTGTATCGCGTACATATAACTCGGGCGTAGAAACGAAGAAAAGAAGGCAAAAACACACGAGGGTTGGAACTCAAAAGAAATAACTTGAATGCCTCTGCGGTGCGACGATACGAATGTAAATGATTCCCGCTGCGAGGAGGGCTCAAAGTTAAATCCGAGACCCGTGCGAAAAATGAAAAAAGGACGACTTTTATACGTGTGTGTGTTTAGACTTTTAGGAACGATCCTTTCTTCTTTTGTGTATTGCTTTTTTTATTTTCGGAAATTTTCGCCGTTATGCTAATTTTTTTTGAGACATCGTAAATGCATCAGAGAGTGATCCATTCAATTTTTTTCATTATACGGAAAAATTGTGATATTCGAAAATCATCGTTGTTTATATTTCGACATGATTACAATCAATTAAACGGTGTTAGAGAGATATATTCAATTATTCATTATATAAAAACTGCAATATTCAAAAATTGTCGCTAGTTATATTTCAACATGATTTCAATCAATTTAGAACGAATTTCCATTTACCATTCCGTGCGTATCACACAAATTGGATGCATAATGAATTCATAATTAATACAATTAACCCAAAACATTTCTCACAATTACGTACACTACTCTAACATCCAAATTATATAAATCATTTATATATATATTTTTAAACGCACTCGGGCATAAATATTTATTGTTCTGTTTAAGCGCTTACAAAATTTTCACCCAAGCGAAACTTTTCAGCGCTTATTTACACGTCCCGACAATTAACAAACACAAGGGCGACCTTATCGTTGAACACACAAGATCCTTACACTATGAAGGATCAACAATATCAATAAAAACACACATTCGACAAGTTTCCTTTGTTTCAAATATATACATAACATGGGGGCGTTTGTTAAGTAAACGTACAAACACTTGCAATGTAAACAACGCTTTTGAAAAGTACCAATTTTTTTGGTATTTGAAAAAAAAATTATATATTTTCACGTATTTTTTTCAACGAATTTATCATTTTATTTTTATGGACTTGAAACTGTTAAGAGTGAAAATCGATACATCATCTCGACCCTTCTCAACTTTTTCGAGTTTTTCATATGAAAGACGTTCAGAGGCTTAATTTTCACTCAAATTTTTTTTTTGAAAATTCATTTTATAACCCGACTATAAAAATTCATGTATTTTATTATTATTATACATATTACGGTGTATAATATAAATACAATAGAAGATCGGGTGTTTATTATCGAATAAAAATCGCTCGAATTCGAATTCGGTACGCACACGCACCATAAAATTTTATCGATCCTCGCATAAACGAAGGACGAGCCCTAATCAAATCGTCCTCAATCAAAAGGGAGACGACCTAGTTTCATTCTCGAATTCGCACTTACAGTTGATATTCGACGCTTTCAACGTGGGACGATACGAGCCTTCAGCTTTGGACGGATGTCCCGATGGGTACATGCAGCTTTCCGAACTCGGAAGACCTTTTACTGGTAACGTTTTATATATTTATTAATACTGATAGTTTTATCTTGATTTAAATAAACTAACCATTGTTTTTAGGTGGGTCTTGGTGTGGATCTTCTACAGGTTACGCTGTATACTACAGTGAAACTTCAACGATAACAGTTTCGTTGAAACTCTTCCATGCCAGAATGAGCGCGCCGTTCAACTTCAAATTGCGCTACAAATTCGTATCTCAAATGGAAGCCATAGTGAGGTGAGTTGCTGAAAGAGAAAAAAAAACGTTTATACTTATGTAAGAATCGGGCCTTTTATCTCTCTAATTCCGCTTTGAGAGCTCTCTCGCCCTTTTTAAGGTTTAAGCGCGCGATTATTTGACGATACGCAAAATTACGGTTCGTTTGCGCGCCGAAATGTTAAATAAACGAAATAACAATTTCGCGAATCAAAAGGGCGGATTCGAAAGGTCCTCTCCCCAGTGGGGAAGGGCTCTTTCGTTTTTCCATGGCCCGAGTGGAGGTCCTTAATGAGAAAAACCCATAAAACAAAACGGTCTCGAAAATATGCAAGTTTGCTACCTACCGAATGGTCGACTCTGCGAGACCTTTATCGAATCAATGCACTGGAATTAAAGTCGTTTTTTTTTCTAAAAAAAAAAAATTGCTTTTAATCTGTGATTTTTTTTAAATATGTATATTCATTTAAGAAATAAATGAAATTCAGCATACAATGAAAATAAAATTTATCCACAATTGTTTGAGTAAATGTGTTCATTCAGACTTTTTTCATAGTCAAATATTGATATCCGACATGCACATACACACATTCTCATTACTCGTGAACGTTTTAAATATAAGGAACGTTCAAAGAAGGGATTTCAGTTTTCACCTCAAAGGATCGAGATTACGAAACGCCCTTTTTGTTTGATCGAACGACAGCCATCCCTTCTCAGGTGAAACTTTTATCAATACTTTACCGTAAATTTGAAATAGCACCTTCTAAGCATCGCACGTTCTCAAACTTATCTGTGAAAATTTTAATATAATCCAGTTTGATGCAAAAACACAGACCGGCCTTCGATGAAAAATTCAAATATGTTCAATATCCGATGTCTGCAAATTCGACGTATTCGCATAATGCAAATTTTTAATATCGAAATTTGTCATATTCCAAATAATGTTAAACCGAACAGAATAATAAATCCACATCGATACATTTTATATGCTCGAACGTTTCAATATTCAGCTGAAACGAGCGCTACAAAATTTACAATTTCCGGTCGCAAAAACAAACTACTACTGATTGTTATCATTTATTAGTTATAACGTTGGTTGCAGTATACTCTTTGCCATTTAAATATTGAAATTCATATAATAGTACTCGGTTCCATTCCAATCCAAATTCTAGACGATCAAAATTTTTTATAGAAAATAAATTTTGATTTTATTTTTAATTTCATATCGATCTATTTGAAACAATTGATTTTATAAACACGCTTATGAATTTCTTTACAGTTATTGTATTTATCGAACATAAACAAAAATCTTCTGCAATAATATTCATTACAAATTATTGATTATTTGTGGAACAGAGTCGAAATTCTAGGATCTACGAATGTCTACTAGGGACAAAGGATTTCGATTAAGCAAACCCAAAGACCCGAATATTGACAGGCCTGCCGAAAACCTGAAGAGGGTCCCGTCGCGATTGTTGACTTTATTTCGGTTTTAACTCAATATAAGCAGGAGCCGGAGCTAACTTTCTCTATTTATTTTCACCGACGCCCTTTTTATCCAAGTTTTATGAAGTTCCTAGCGGAGGATGTGTTCGTGGGAGTATGCACCAACATGTGACCCGATATAAAATATTACTAGATTCTAACCATATTAAATTTTAAGCCATCGCGTTTCTCATAGCCCGAAATAGCTACGATATTAATGTTAGAGAATGCAGTGGTTGAAATTATATTATTTTGAAGGAATAATGGTCGATGATAGTTTTGTTATATTATGCAATAATATTTTAGATTTGGTGCACCGTCAGCTCCATTAGAAAGAGGTCAGGTATCACCAGGAACATATTGCACGCGAAACTATGAAGAATGTTATAGAAAGCCATGTAGATTGCAAAGTCCGAACTACCCAGGGATGTATCCGAGGTAATTTTCATTTTCATAATAAAAATATACAATAAATTCTCTATCTAACCAGATTTTTTATATACACAGAAACGTCACATGTTATTGGAGCCTTAGACAGAAAACGGTACCCACATGCAAGCACGCCATGATAGCAGTACGCCAAGAAGCCGAGCATAAAATGCAGATGAAACGATCGATCCCAATGGCTAGGTAATCACAAACTCGCAAAACGAACTTTCAGCTGAACATAGCACATCTTATATATACTGAACGATTCGAACTATTCGCAGCCTTAACAAAACCAGTAGAGCATTGCGGGCCTGGAAGGAATGCACCGGCGAAAGGGACCACTTGATCTTCTACGATGGAGGCTCTACGAACGATCCAGTGCTGGTCAAGTACTGCGGCGGCGATTGGCTTCCAAGAGTGGTGTCCAGGTGAGTGGTGTGCTCGAGCAAATGGCGAATTGGCAAAGAGGAAACTAGGGCAATACCGCCGTATGCCGAAAAGATTCGAATGTCCTATGAATTTTTTTTTTTTGTAGTATTCTATTCAACTAGTATATAGGCCCGATGTTAATAACATCGGCTCTTGATAACCATACTATTACGTAATAAAATAAAAATTGAATATATTTATGCAAAATTATTTTATAACCGTGCCGTTGCNNNNCACACACACACACACACACACACACACACACACACACACACACACACACACACACACACACATACACACACAGAAATTCGCTATTATTTATAGGGGATTTGCGTTTTGTACATGTATATTATAGTTTTTAGAAACGATTTTAATGATATAATAATTTAATGTTACATTTCAAAAATATTATTGCAATTTCGCCTAAGACAAGTTTCCCCATACTTACCGCAGTACTCTAAATTCATAGTGTTTAACAACTGAAAATTCAATCTTAAATATCTAGACAAGTACATTAAATTTGATTTTTTTGCAGGGGTCCTGAAATGTTGGTCGCCTTTCATTCTTCGCCGTTTAGCATACCTTTGCATTCTGAGAATGCAACATCGCCTCTACGAGGTTTCGAATTGGACGTCGATATTATATTCGCTGATTCGGACAGTTTGGATTATTCTAGGTTCGTTTTTTGATATTTTTTTCTTTTATAAATTCGAATCGACATTTGTCGGGAGCGAGTTTCTTTTAATAGTTATTGATGTATTAAAACCGCAGTGGTGTAGACGATTTGAATTTCAAATTTTTTTCCACCCAAATAACGACTAGAGAACTTAATGGATTCAACTCCTTCTCGTTAGAGTGTCCGGCTGGTTTTTAATTCAATTTTTAAAAACGAACCTACCCTTGGAATAAAATTACGCTCGGCATTCGTTTTCCGATATCCGCTACGTCAAAGCATACTTTTTTTGCCGTTTCGTATACGTTACCTAACTTTCAACTCCTTTTTTAACGATTCAAAATTTTAAATAGCCTTTTTAGTGTTTGTCCTTGTAGAAATTTGGTGTTTGAAAGTTCGAAAAATTATTTTAATTTTGTGCTTAATAACTTTTAAACTAATATAAATATGGATAAATATATTTATAATTAATTGATTATTCAAAAGATACACGTATGTCAATATATGAAATTTAGTTCAATTTCAAGTGTTATTAACATTAATTATAATACAAATCGAACATTTCCAATTATGGAAATTTATATTTGAACAAATGCAAGCATATAAATTTGAATATTAATTTGTATTTACAATGTGTAAATCTTTATTTGGATAATTGTTTCTTAATTATTGTTTAATGTTTTTCATTTTCCATTACAATATTTATTGTAAAGTTTGGGACGTAAACTAGTTCGATTTTATAATATTTGAAAAATTATGTGAATATTGGAATAAAATTATAATTCTGATTTCACTTCTCGGTTATCATACGCGAGAATTTGACTATTTAACTTCATTATTAAAATAATTTTTCTCTATGTATTTAAGTGTAAATTATTTTAGTGCTGTCCTAAAAATATTCATCTTAATTTTTCGTAAATCAAATAAATTTTATTATATATCTCAAAAAAATATTCCTATGCTAAATATTTCAGTATTAGTAAATATTTAATCACTGTAGAAAAATCCTGTATTATTAATCTCTGGTTTTTAATAATTTTCCCTTCACTTTTAAAAGATTATTCAAGCAATTTACATCGAGCACAGCTCATAACATATTTCTAATATAAAAAATCAAATAAATTTAATTATTTCCTTACAAGGGAGGCTCGACGATGCGAGTTTCACGTACACGCGTCCTCGGGCGCTACGCCCACCTTGGCCCCCGTAACAGGAGGGCCCCCAACTGTCACCGAAGACTCCATAAGGGGGCGCAGAGGGAGGCTGCTCTCACCAAGGCACACACTTCCTCCAAACACAACCTGCCAATGGACCTTTCATGGCAGACCAGGTACGTAGAAATACTTTTTGCCTTTATAAATCGGGGTTCTTTCATGTTTCGTATTTAATTTTGAATTAATTTTTTATCAGTTTTTTTTTTAATGTTAGAATTCTCGCGTTATTTACATTCAACTCTTGAAATATGAAAGTATTGCATGTTGTAAATTTATTACATGGTTTTAAAATTTTCCGGAATTTTGTGTGGTCGAATTAAAAAAAAAGGTTTTTCACTGGGATTTTTTGATGGTATCGGATATAATACAATTTAATGCGAGATTTTTGTAATAAATTCGCAGATATATCCGCGAAGCATACGGAAACCATTCGGACGTCCAATTCGTTCATATTATTGCGTCTTTAGATGTATAATCTTGAAAAATGAGACCGTTTCAAATAATTCTAATTTAATGCGACGACAACGTTGAAAAGACGTCTTCACTGAAACCGATTCGTCCGAATTGATTAGTCCCATCAATCGCATTGACTAATGGTGACAACTTGCGATCGAAACTTTTCAGACACTTTGACCCGAGACGAGTTGATTTGTTTGCGAGTGGAACTCGTTAATAATCCCGGCATGAAGATAACGAGGCATGATTCATTTTGATTCGACGTTTTTGTCTTGGTTTTTTTTAGGCGATCTGGTATGGATATACTTCATCAGCTATTCTCATCAGCCTTTGATTCCTTTGTCGGAACGAGATATGGATCCTGGACCGGGGACGCTTGCACCGCCTTATCATCAAGGGATTGGAACTCGATACAATACGAATTATACCAGATTTTTTATGGGCAGAGATAAACAAGGATCTAAATATGATCCAGCCAGACTTATGGAACGAGAACGAGATCCAGATCGGATAATGGCGAAGCTAAATATAAGCGCGGCGTGTTCAACTAGATTGAGGATTTGGGATGGAGGCGGACCAGAGGAACCAAATGTACGATTTTTATATGATAATTTAATTCATAATATATTAAATGTACTAAATAATATATATTTTTAGTCTAAATTAATTGCTGATCATTGTGATGATGATTCGCCTAGATTATGCGATCATACTTCGTTAAGTAATCTAACTAGAGCGACTCGACCTTGTACACCAGAAGAAAGTTACATAAGCACAGGTTAATCATACGATTCTAATCAAAATATAACATATAAAATTTGCATATATTGATATAATAAAATTAATAGTACCGAAAATGGTAATTCACCACCACACAACCGAAGGAACCGCCTTACATCCGTCTACATTTAGATTGCGCTACGAATTCGTCGATACAAGATTAGGAGGAGATTCATGGTCTGGTGGTGGGTTATTAAAACTAGACAGCATAGCTGCAATGTCAACGTCTCAAGTTTTTGGCACACCACCGACGACAACGTCAGGTCGTCCAGTCTTGAGTCCTTGTGCGAGAGTATTCAGGAAAATCAGAGAAGCAGACGTCAGCTCGCCTAGGTATTTATACGGTTTCAGAGTAGCTCATTTGCTTCGTGCACTATTTACTTATCTTGTTAAATGTTTAAGGAACGTCTTCTTGTACGGACGGGGTGGTGCTGCAAACTTAACTTGTGCTTACCGCTTAGAAGCGGGTCCTGGGGAGAGAGTTAGATTAACAATTAAGAACGTATCTCTGGGAGCATCTTGTATTACGGAGCCAGACGCACACACTGGAAGGCCGAAATGCAATCAAACTCCTGGATCGAGAACTGTGTCATTGAGAATTTGGGAATCGCCTTGGAAAGATATAAGAGTATGTTTATTTTTAATCCATTCTGAAAAAATGAGAACTAGATGTATTTTTATCACAATTTCGACAGGTGCCTCGGGCTTGCATATGCGACAATTCAACATCATCCGACTTCAAGCCTCTTGTCATCACATCATCATCTCGCGCCTTAGAATTACTATTCACAGTGTCTTCGTTCAGTATAACGGAGGATTATACCGATATTTACTTTCACGCGAATTACGAACTCATTTCCGGACCGGAATGCCTTAGAAAGCAAAGATTGAGAGGATCCGGGGGCGAGGAAGAGGTCGCCCATCCGCCGAGGTAATGTTTCTCTTCTTATATACTTAAATATTCGTTACTTTGCAATGCTTCATACTTATTTGTGTTTTTCTTAGAACCCAAGCTGAAAACGCATGCGCCGGAATGCCTTGGGTTATCGAGGCTCGTGAAAATCGAAGCCTTTTCCTGTTGACTTGGGGCGCTTTGTTGCCTTTGACTCCATCTACTGACGACCCAGCCAGGTGCACTACCAGGAATCGACTTATGATTTATTCAGGGAAGCCTCCGAAGTAAGTTTTCTATTCTATATACTTGTATGTATATATAATTGAATCGTAAGCGATAAATAAATTATTGATGTTATTAGTTTTGTTTTGACTTAATATTCCTATCTTTTTAGTTGTATCTTGTAATTTATCTTAAAATATAATTTTGTATTTTAATTTAATTAATTTCGTTAAATAGGTTGATCAAAGTTATATGCCCGTCGGAGCCGAACAACCGTCAATTTGCTGTACAAGTGTTCTCCGAAGACTGGTTCGCCCCAGTAGGTCAACCTGCTTCTCCGGCTCTCTACTTCTCGCCTCCAAAGCCTCCGTCCTTCCTCGTCGAGTTCGTAGCTAGAGAGTCGGGAATGGCAGCCTTCACGTGGCTCGAAATATCTAAATCAAAATCGAGCCTTTTACAACAACTTCAAGTCAGCATGGATACGATGGACTCTTTGGATAGAGTGGACTTCAACAACGACACGTTGAGCGCTTTCAACGCTGACTGCGCTTACAAATGCCCCGAGCTAAACGCCTGCATTAGCTCTTCTTTATGGTGTGACGGAAGATTGAACTGTCCATCGGGACATGACGAAAACGAAATGCATTGTGGAGTCGGGAGAAGGTTCTTCAAGCAGTTCCCGGGCGGTGTTTATACCGCATTGGGATGCACCGCTGCAGTTTTAGCTGCTTGCGTCTTGTTCACCATATTCGCTCTCATAGCGAGGATACGCAGGAGTAGGAGAAGGAGGTTAGGCAAGAAGAAACTCCTTGCCACTCCAGATGGCAGGAGGTTAACGGAAGAGCTGCTTCTCGATCCTGGCAGCAACACGACAACAGTGAGCTCCTGACACAAGGACAGGTCTGTGGAGTACATACACGTGGACCGCGAAACCACTGTATGAATTGGCAAAGGAAAAAAAACCGCGTCGTGTTTCTACATATCGTTTTAGTTCCGATCGTTTGTTCAGCAGTTTCGTAAAGGTTTATACACGGTTGTGAATTTTCGTTTTCTTTTTTTGTTTTCGTCTTTGGTTCACCACTCTTGAAGAAATACGACGCGCTGAAAAGCTTTTGCTTACATTTCATCATTTTCGATATTTCAATTAAAAAATAAGACTTATAAAATAAATATAAATCGTCAATGGTGAAATGTGTCTTAATGAAAAAAACTCCACAGATCTGTCTTCAATTAACTATTATAAAAACGATAGACTTAAATTTTTGTCACGGAGCTACCGTTTTACATAAGCGATATTTAAAAAAAACTTCCTTCGAATGTTTAATTTTAAACTAAAAATGTGATCTAATTAAAAATTAATTTACTAATTCGATAATGTGAAGTGATTATTCCAAAGTGACTCTTTATAAAATTGACTTATTTCAATGGTGTACCCCGTGTAGAAGAATTTAACATACAAATTGCATATACAAAAATTTATATAATAGTATGAATACACATAAAAAGAATTTACGATTTGACTAAATTTCTACCTGTGTAGATAATTACTTATATGAAATATATATATAAATAATTTTAATATAAAAACACACTCACTTAGCAAATATATATAATGGATTGCACTAGAAAAAATGAAAAGCTCAATATGTATAATTACAATATCTTTTTTAATAAACTTTTCATTATATCCGATTGGAAAAAATTACATGTAATATCAAATTTGAGCGTGATTATGCGTTCAAGGAATTGATTTCATTTTTGAGTTTTGGTTTTTCGACATTTGAAATTGTTCCTTTTCGACTTCATCAACATTACAATTCTGCAACTTAGAAAATTCAAAAAATATATACTATTTTTCGTTAAAAAAATTCAGGGTACTTTTATAAACACTACATATTTACTATAAACTGTCTGTGAGACTTTAAATTGATTTTTTACTCCTTTTTTTGTATTATAAAACTTGTAAATATGTCTAAATAATTCTTTTCAATCACACCAAATAAAACTATACGTGTCATTATTGACACTCGTATGTAAATATTTTTTTTTTATTATTAAAAATCTATTAACGTCCGAAATTATTTAAATATTATTGTTTAAACAAATGTGTGTCATTTATAATTATTAAGTTTGATTTCAACTGTGACACAAGACTCAAGTAGACATTATTATATAATTAAGTAGATTTTCATGAAATAGCGAACACCAAAAAACAATGATGAGATTATGGAATTAGTCCGAAATAAATTTAATTGAAAACATATGACTTGTCAAATGAATGACGAAATCTAACTATTATGTATTAAAAATACGATTTTCTTTAAGTCCCTTAATCAAAATAAATTTAATCGAGAAAAATCTTTGTACTTATTAGTCGACTTAAAAGGGGACGAGGGTATGAATTTTTTAAATGCCAAAACATTGTGTTCTCGAAAGCACATAAACTTCTACTGCCAATTGCACAATTGTATTTGAATATCTACCGTGAAATGAATAAAATAACAAAACATGTGTAGCTGAATAAAAAAAAACATTATTATGATTATTAAATAATAAAATATTTTGATTTGTTACACAATCTTTCATTGAATGCACTTCCCAGCCACGAATAGAATCCCGGCGATTAGTTATCGAAATCCCAAGTCCATTGGCATATTTAGACTGTAGGTAAGCCCTTCGCATAAATCATGGTTTATTCTTCGAAGTTACGAGCAGTTTGCAGCCCACATACACGTGCAAATCATATACGACTGAATAATGTAATGTATGGCCGAGAGAAATCCATGTGCCGCCCGAAAGCGGGATCCCACCGCTTGATATATTAACACGTTGGTGAAAAAGGATATGTCTCGTACAAGGGGATTAAATCTGGCAATATATAAGGTTTAAAATTGAACTTATCGCCGATATGTAGTCGTGGAAAATTGTGTTTCAGCGTGAACGTTTGTAAGTTGCCACGGTAAGCTGCTGCAGCGTCTTGATGAACAGTTCCCTGGAGGATTGGGCTTTTTCGCACTATTTTTAATACTATAAAATTACAAGACAGCGAACAATAAATAATATTTCATTTTTATTGCAGTTTATTAGTTTTTAAACTTGAAAATTTTTGCATTTAACTAAACTTTTAATATACATTTTTGATTTTCTTTTATGTTGAAAATACATGTACTCAAACTTATTATAAAATAATCCAATAGAAAAATTTGACTTATTTACTTAGTTTAAACGATGTTAACACTTTCACTATAAATAACTGATAATATAAGAGTTTTTACTATAAGATGTTAGGGTTTTTTCCAAGTCATCTCTTACTAAATTATACAAAACCATAACTGATCGCACAAAAAAACATTTAACTTCATCGATAAAAAGGAATCTATATATAAATTTCCAAAAATATTTATGCATAATAAATTTTGAAATATAAATACAATAAATTCAAAACGACCATAACAGTTCATATCTTACAAAACAACCGGCACACAGCAAAACACATTACGTTTCACGCGCATATTATAACGTCGTTTTTTCATGGCTATTTATATGACATTGTTTTTTTTCTTTATTTATTTTATGGCTAATGAATTCCGTATCCATTGTTAGTGGACGCTACGTAGGCTCCGTCTCGCTTTATATATTTAAATAGGATTTTTTACGAGCGCCATTTTTCGCCCGTTCGCCAAAATGAAAACGCCCTGCAGATTGCCGTTCGCGCGCCGAAAAATGCTAATACAACATCATAATCGTAAGCCCGTGTCACACGAGTATCGGCCGTAAAAATAATTTAAATCTTCCCGCCGAAGGGACGCGAAAATAATAAAAACAATATTAAAACGACCTAGTCTACCGTTAGAGGGTTCGCGTGAAGGAAAAACGCGTGAGACGCCATACGTATCACTGGAGAAAGTTCTTTCGTTTTCCTTATTTTTTTAATTAAATTTATTTTTATTATAATGCAAATTTTAAGTAAAAGAGTTTGTTTTTTTTAAAAAAGGATTAAATCAATATTTTATTTGTAAAAAAAATAATTGAACTTCATATTAAAGACTGAGAAAAATTTAATTAAAAGTTATTGGTACTTTTCCATCTTTATTTTTAAAATAAGATTTTTTTTCTTTATATCAAATTAATAAAATACATTGTTTTACTAGGTTAAATTAAAAACTTTATATATTTTTTTATAATATAATGAAAAAAAATCATATTAAAAACCTTGCCATCGTTCCACTTGTTACAATGGAATAGTCCTGTAAATAAGAACGCGTAAGCCACACTAGCCACAAGCATAGAAGTTTCACTACTGAAACTGAGACAGTTGCCTCTGAAAAACAAAAAAAAAACAATAGAGCGAACTAAGTATAAAAAGATTCATATTTCAGCGGTGAACTTCGGCACTGGAAGCGTTAATTCAGCACGGTGCGCGAGCTTTAAATGCGTCCCAGAGCTCGACCAATATCGTTAAGCTTTTTTTTCGCAGCCGAAAAAAACTTTCTTGATATATCTCCGTCGTAAATGTCGGCTTTTTTCATATTTTTTTTTCCGCCTACTTTTATTTTGAAAAAATGTACGCCGAACCGACGTCGACGGAGAAAAAAGTTCTCTCTTTCGCTCCCGTAACACAATAGTAGAACTCTGCTTGCGTTCTCTTGCTAGATAGGGGATGGGTGGATCTGCAAAAAATGCTGGGTGACTTTTTCTGCTAGGGGGTGGTTTAAAAAGTTCGAGTGCGGCCCACGTAAAAGGTGGAGTTTTGTATGTAAATCGAGTTATTCCCGGGAATTATTTCCGTTCGGAGCTATTGCATGCTTTATTTCGATTCGTCTGATGAAGAATGCTTGAAAAGTGCTTCTGTCATTCAATTGAATTATTGTACAATAAAAAATTGTAAAATGGTAGTGTCCGCTTATTCGATAGAAAATATTTGGAAATGGAATAATTGTCAATATATGCATATAATAATATAACACATATAATAATATAACAAAAAAAAAATTAATCAATTACAATATGAAAAAAAATGAGTTTTTTTATTAGTATTTTTTGTGAAATGTTCACTTAATGTCGTAGACAAAATTTCGGTGTTCAGTAGGCAAATCCTGAATTTTAAAAAGCGTAACGTTTTGAAACGTTCATATACATGTGTTGCATGTATGTAATTTGCATATGCGAAATATTTCATATGGTATGGATTAAAAAACCTTTGAAAGTCCGAGATTCAAATATACGACCCCTTAATTTGATGTCGAGCGCTTTCGGATTAATGCCCATATGCTATGAATTTTTTTCCTATTTAAAATATCTGTTGATTAAACTTTTAAACCGTTTCAATTTACTATGAGTACTTACGTGAAATAAAAAGCGTTTTTTTTTTCCTTCGAAATGCTAATGATGCTCTAAAAAGTTTCAGAAAAATATGAAATGTGTCATTTGCAGATTAAAAATTATTAAGATATATTATTTAGAAATCAAGAGTTTCAAAATTGTATTAATTAATCGTGAAAAAATCCAAAACAAATATTTTTTCACAAAATCCGAAACCTTTCTCGACCAAATTACGTATTAAAAAAAAAATACAAAATATCCGGTTTCTAGTGAAACTTAGACACGTATGTCAAGGGCAGAAAATCGCACCCTTCAATCTACACGTAGCCTCGTCTCGCACCCGCCCATTGAATAAATAAACCAAGACTAGGTGGGTGGAAAATTTCGCCGTAAAACGGCCACCCACCTTGAATAATGCGCCTCTCTGTTGCCGGCTTTTTAAGCTCACGAATCTTCAATGGATAAGCTCGAGCTTTGGACGACTCTGTCTAGCTTTTCCCGCTAAATAATTCAAATTCGAAACTCGAAACTCGGTAGAGAACTTCGACGCGCTATGTATGGATTTTAGGCGTGAAACCTATAAATCTCTTCATCACAGAAAAATAAAATGTAATTTTGTAATCAAATAAATAAATTTAAATATTTTTTTAACTTACGTATTATATAATATTATGAAAAAGTAAAACTTTATATAATCCTACTGAAATTACCAAGTTAATTAAGGAAAATATTTAATGTAGTGACGCATACTCATAACAATATGTCTCAAAACTGTAACAGAAGTTCGATGATAAATTTTAATAACGAATTTCGATGAAAACTAAGCGACCGAGTGATTTAATATGATTTCACTTTATATGTAAGCATATTGCAAATATGGGCAAAGGTTGCCTGATATGCAAGCGCGTCTTGAAAGGGTCCTTTAATAAATCTATTTAATATTCATTCGATATGAGCAATTTCATTGTTAATAAACGAATACCGAAATTGAAGTTTCTTTAAAACAGATTTACCCAAAAAGTAATTACTAACACGGCATTCAATATTAATTAGTCTTATACAAGTAGAAAAACATCATACTTCAAACTCATCAAATATTAAGGCATCCTTTTGACAATTTGACACCATTAAAAAACCATCAACACCAATCAATTAACCCTAGCTAAAAGACGCACCCATCACTTTTATTCGACTTTTAATTGATAGCCCCCATTCCTGGATCATCGGGCACACGGGGAGCCGATTCGAGTGCATGATTTAGTGGCCTTTCAACTTTCCCGAAAAGCGGGAACTCTCGAGAACTCAAACAAACTTTCCCGGGAACGTCTCGCGGGAAAAGCAGCCTCCGCAAAGACATGACAAAGTGTAGAACAAAAGCAAACAAACGTCATTGTTGCCGAAGAGAGCGTAACGGCGCTAGGGACCCAGAAACGAATTCGCGGCACGTTTATTTTCCTCTTTTTTGTTCGTCTTTTTTTCGTGCCGGGGATTTTTTTCCGATTTGTTTTTTTTTTAAGGTTTTTTTTCAGTGGACGGTGAACGTTGTTCGGAGGCTTTCGCTTTTATCCAGGTGCGAGACGAGCGAGTCAAACATATGGTGCCGCAATATCACTTAGCATATATTGAGCAGTTTGCGTTCTTTTGCGGGTGGATTGTGCGCTCGTTGAAACAGTTTTTTTTTTAGAATGAGTGTATTACGTACGATGAAAGATTATTAGGTATATATTATCAAAATTGAAAAATATACTACGAATATTAGTTTTCATGGCAATATATGAATCATGAAGGTAATTTTTTAATGATAAAGATTTTGATTTTGAAAAAACTCATTAAAATTTATTTGAAAGATATGAAAGTTAAATTAAATTAAATTCACATTTTTTGAGGTTGTATTTAAAATATCTGATGAAAAAATTTAAAAAAATTTATCAGTAAGAGATTTATGTGGAATGTGAAAAAAATATAATTAGAAGTATGTGCCAATAACGTAAATATAAATGATAAAGTAAAAAAAATCCTGTTATATATAATATTTAAAAAAAATTATGCAAATTGCTTTTAAAAACAAAGCGCATAACTAAAACTAGAACAACAAAGAAAATTTTTCTAAAGCACGTACCAACTTCTGACACACAATAAACCAGGCTCATTTAACCACACTTTCATATAAAATTTTAAATATTTTCTCTTTAAAAGAGATAAAAGCCAAACATCACAATGCAAGAGCACGGCAACTTTCTACACATATACACACTAATCCACGTACATACACGTGGAAAATCGTCGAGAAACTTTTCCCCAGTACCTACGCCCCGCCGAACACAGACGCCGCTAATTGCGCGAGGAGAACGCGTCCTTTTTCCCATCGCTTTTCCGCGATTTTTCCCTTTTTCCCACCGCCGCACAACCTTCGAGAAATGCACGTAGAATGACCCACCGAACAAAGGAGCCTGCGAATTTCCATATCTCATTTTTCACGCGCGCGAACTATTTATTAGCCCCTAATGGGCGGCCGGTACATCTCTTGATGCATACTTCTCGCTTTGTTACCTCTTTCTGGGCCATTAGAGGGCCCCTTTTCGCCAGGGTCTGCTGGGATGGGGATTCGGGACGAAGACGAATCAGCTCCCTGTGTGGGAAATTGTTCCGCTGTCGGGAAAACGGCCTGTATCAAAGGGAAAAATGGTGAAAATGCGAGGCGCCGATAAAGAACCAGATCGGCCCCTAGTCGTACGTGACGCCCATTGTGTGTGTCGATTTTTTGTGTTTCTTTTTTTCATTTTTTAGGGTCCTGCGTATTCAAATTGAACCATTTCTATTGTGCGTGCAAGCATGCTTGAAGTGTTACGACAAATAGGTAATTTTTCTAGTATTCAAAAATTATTTTATTATTATTTTATATCATTCAATAAATTATTATAATAAAATATCTAATCAAACATAATAACACCATTCTTTTTAATTCAATCCTTTTGCATTACCTTTGATATACACACATAAACCATGCGGTCATTAAAAGTAATCACTTTCCTGACCTACATATACCTACCTACCGTTTCAGAAAGAGAAGCCTCGAAGAACAATTAACCGGAAAATCGTTGGTGGCGCTTATGGCACCTGACGGGACCAAAGTCACAATAGCAAAAACAAGAGGCGAATTTAGGGATGTACTGGCCCCTTTTTTGTATCATACCTTCTTTGTTTCAAGAATGTATTATAGAATATGAAGAGAGAGATGTTTATGTAAACCGATCACTAAATTTATATGATTTTCGATTTACGTATATTTGCCAATCATTTTCAAATGAAATTTTTCATAATAAATAATCGAAAATCTTAATATTTTATATTAAAAATATATTTATCAAATAATTATTATCGAAAAAATTATAATAGAACATACAATTTTTTATAAATCAATTTTTTCTAATCAATATTGATTAAATCAAAAAAATTATCAAAAAAAAAATAATAACGAAATATTTAAATATATAATCTTATCTCGACTTAACTTATCTATCGTACGAATTGAGGGATGGGTGTATTTGTTTCGCGAGGGGGCCGGTCCGCGTAATTGGCTCCGGTCGTAACTTTTACGTCTTTCATATCCAGAAACGAGCGATGCAAGCCGGATTACTTTTTGTTATCGCTACGAAAGACGGATAAAATATGTGTATATGCCCGTATTTATGTATGTTTGGTACTATCTCGTATATTTGTGTACGATGCGATGTTTTCGATAGTATGCGCGTACGTGAACGCTCAGAGTTGGATCCGAAAATGGTTCATATATTTTTTTATGTTTTATATAATACATTTTTTTAATTAAATTCTATTTTTGATAACAATAAAAATGAGAAAACATATTATGTATTATACTTAAATGCTCTCGGATTTTTTTATTTTTGATCTGCTCTGTTTTCATTATTTATATAATATTTGTATGTGTAAAAAATTTCATATATGCATATATTATATGATATTTACATCTATGGTTACATTTTCATATGTATTTTTGTGTTTGCTATACGAAAATTTTTCCCGATTGCGTTAACACATGCGTAAAATACAGCCGCGTGTCGGAAAATTCGACGCACTAAACCGGTTACGATATTGTCTATGGTTTTTAGTGTCGGAATAAAATTTTGATGAATTACTAAAAAAAAGTACACGCCTACTTTGTTTTCTTCGGGAGAGATGTATAAACGTGAAAATAATCAACATTCATGATGATTACGTTTCACGAAAGTGCGGTTTCAACCAAGAAAAATTTTCTTATTATCCGAGGTTAGGCGTTATCTCTCTAGGTAAGTTCCTACTGTAGGCTTTTTTTACAAGTTTGTCTTAGAAAATGACTCTTTTACTCTCGTAATTAAAACTACTCGGCAAAGTAACAGAAAAAAATAATCAAAGTATATTTTCTTAAAACGAAAATTTCAACAAACTCCAAACGAATCCACACAAAAACGCACATTAAATTACAACACCGAAACGACACATTTCACAAATTATCTCACAAATCCACAGCAAATTCCCGATATCGTATAACCGACATCCATTTGCGAAATTTTCGCGCAAATTCGAAATGAAACATCAATAAACGCAGACAACGTAACGCTCACCACCAAAACGCGCACCACTACCAAACCCGACGTCAATACAGCGAAAACAGTCACAATATTAAAACTGCACACAACACACAAATATGGCGTTCCAATTAAGTCTGCCGAGTGAACAGAAATCATTTGACAGTTGACGTTAAACCGTAACACGTATTGTTCGATTGGTACGTGCACTCCATAATGAATCATCTACGTCGCCGTATGACAGATGCTCATGCATATATTTTGAATTGTGGGCTTCGGTTGTTTTGAATGTGGTCTAAGGCTGTCGTGTTGTAATTGATATATTTTTAGATTTATGCGTTTTGGTGTTTGATCAAATGGTGTTTGTTTTGAATGCATATTGGTGTTAGAATGCTCATTATTTTTATCAATGAAAAAATATGAATGAAAGCAAATAGATTGTTTCGAAAGTATTTTTGTTTTTTATATTAATGAATTGAGATTGAAAAATTATAATCAAGAAATATAAAATACTAGCTGAACCCGGCAGACGTTGTCGTGCACTGGCAGGACAACGTCTGCCGGGTCAACGTCTAACACGTGTTGTGTTAATAGACTGCTGTATTATGACAGCTTGATATGATTCTATGATTCTATGATTATATGATTCTATGATTATATGATTCTATGATTATATAATTCTATGATTCAATGATTCTATGGGTTGCGTAAGCAAAGAAACTAAATTCAACAAACGACAGATCTTTGACTCTCCGTACTGAATTTTTTTATGAATTTCTTTCTGAATTTTTTTTTTGTTTTAATGGTACAAAAACCTTCTCGATAAAAAAATACATATACATGCCAATTTTCATAGTGATCGGTCGAACGGTGTTGGAGTGAAACGACGTCATATAACCCATTTTTATATATATAGATAGAGCGCAAACATATACACGTATTATAGTTTGCATGTTATAGCGCGTATAAAAATTTGACTAGCACGCGAAGGGTTTACATTTATTTTTTTTAGTTTAATCTAATTGCTGATGAAATTTATTCATGTGAAACAAAAAAGATCACCACCATTACCACCACTGATATAATAAAATATTATTAATTAAAAAAACCATTATAAATTTCCTTAAAGATAAAACCTTTCTGATGGCCAAAACGAAGAACCACACCCATTTAACTCAAGATCGAAAACCCCTTACTCATCAATCGGCCAATTTAACCCTAGCCAACTCCACCCCAGCACATACACACATCAAACTTCCATTTCGGTGCAACGACCAGCCCCAACTTAAAGCACACTCCTTACACCGGCAAAATCCCCAGCATCCCCCGGAAACGTATGGAAACGACCGTTTTTGCAGACGATGCACTTTTTCCACGGCACCGCAACGTAATTAATGTTTACTCCCCGGCTCCGGAGTCCGGTAATCGCCGTCATAAATAATGGCGATGCACGTGATAGATAAGCGGCAATATCTGAAGGATTTAAAACCTTAACACTTTCGCGGCGGTAAATCCTTTCAGTTAACGCCGGCACCATCGATCTTCGAAAGGCCAGACGCGCCGCAGCTACGTATTAATCTCGCGATGTTTAGGTTTGGGGAAAGCGCTGTTTTTCTTTGTTTATTTTTTTCGGTGATTATATATACGTTGTGGGTTTTTGTTGAAAAGATTTTTAGATTTATTTTCAAATTTTTAATCATACTGAATATTTTTATTATTTTTTTTTATACGTCACACTGAAATTTTTTGAGTTTCAATTGTATAGTTTGCAAATGTAATCCTATCAGTGATTTATGTGATACAATAAATAATCATGATATAATATAATTAATCTAGAAATTCAAATTTTATTCTCAATATCCCAGAATTCAAATCTTGGAATTGTGTTATCTTCTCTTTACTTTATGCACTCAAAGTAGAGGAAAGTGATGGGTCCTCGACTATGGGAGTTCTAGATCATGAGAGGTCTGGAGCTTTGAATTTCTGGACCATACGGTTTTGAATTTTTTTTCCAGATGGTTCAAAACTCTCAACCAGAACTCCAAAGGTCCAAATCTCCCATGGTCGGGAACCCGTCCCTTTTCTTTACTACCCAATCCTCTTTTCACATGAGAGATACGTTTCGAAAAAAATATATAGTGACCATATATAAATTAGAGATCGTTTTCATTAGAATATTTGGATATAACTGCTATCTCAATATACATACTATGTAAAAAATGTGGAATTAAAAAAAAAATAAAACACTTTTTTTTATTTAATAACAATGATTGTGTACTGGTCTGCTTCGAATTTTATCATTGTGGCATAATAATACTTTTTTTTTTCTTTATATCGTGTTTTAAATAAAAAAAATAAAGTCGGCTATTTTTCTTGGAACCGTGTTATTTCGGAAAGAGGTAAAAATAGTTTTGAATATACAATATGAATCTAATATTTCATTTCATGTTTTTGACGTCCAATTTTCTTCTGGTAATTATATTAATAAGTTTCCAATAAGCGCCTTTTATCGAATTTCATATTTTAATTAGTTGTCGATCAAATGCATATAAAATTACGAAATTCTCTCTTCCATACCACCTACACTGTAAGACCTACACAAATCCTCAATTTTACCAGAAATTCTCCCGCACACAAAATCGCATAAGATTTCATCATCATCCAAAATCAATTATCTCGAACCAATATTAGACGCCCACTCGCCAAACACAAAAGCGGACCAACACTTTGGTATTCCGTTGCAGATATCGCAGAAATCTCCCAAAGGACATCGTCCTGCTAAATCGCAAAGCCCACGCGGTTACATCTTTCGCATTTATTGATCGGCCGTAAAGTTTGTCGTCGTAGAAAACGACAAATTGTCTCCTCTTGTTCTCGTCATCCTGTGCGAAAGCCTTAACCCGTTTATGGTCCATATGTGTGTGTTCAACGTAGTTCGCTTGTCGGTCACAATTAGCTGCTGCGGACCTAACCTAATACAGCAAGGGAGCTTTAAGCTCATTTTGAGATCACTCGTTAATTATTTCAGAGCAGATATAATTTTTTTTATATTTGATTAATAAAAATATATGTCCGAAAGTTGATTAATCTATTTTTTATTAATAAATTTTAGTTACATTTGTTAGTTAGTTAGCTAAATTTGACAATTTTAAAAAAAAATCTCCATTTTAACTAAATTTTCGAATGGAAAATTTAATATTTTCAGTTTAAAATTTTCACAGCAATATACAATATATTTATAGTCAAAATATAATAATAGGAGTCTAAATTTAAAAAAATCGCGACTCGTTCATTTCGAAAATATCTGAACTGCATAAAGCTCGGATCCCGGCAAACAATTCAGCCGAGAGCTACGTTTTCGTTTTTCGCCCTATTATTTATTAACTCTGTTTTATTTTTGCATCGGATATACGAAACGAAACCTTCACTTTGTGACGTGTCTCTCGAAAATAAACAAAATTAAAAATAAAACGCGATGTTCTGAAAATGACTGAACAAAAAAAATGGGACGAGCACGGTCCGAGTCAAAAGCGAGTTTCGGGATTGTACGCGAAAGTGTCGTAAAGTTCGCATGGGTGATGTATTTAAAAAGTAAAATGTTTCTGTAGTTTTTGTCTGCTGTCGTTGTTTGACGTGCATACATTGTTTAGTGAATTTTAAAAAACACGAGTCTTGTTTCTTTGATATTTAAATTCGTTCCATAACAGCTATACAATTCGAATGGGTTCCGTTTCGAGAGCGAAAATCGTAAAAACGCATATGGCATCGTAATGAAAGCTCGATTAATATATAAATTTTTGATTTTACACGCTTCGCATATTTTCATTTTATTTTCAAGCATTTACTGGCAACACGAGCGACCGTAAACAATTTACGATTCGCACAATTCTCAGATAGCGCCACGGAGAATTCGAAACGCATAAATATTTCACGAACTGAACGACGAAAGGCTCCGAAGGAAAAAAAGAACACTATAAAGAGAAGAATTCCGTACGTTTTCCTTCCGCTGAATGCAAATTCGAAAATGATTGATCGTTCGCCGCACGTACGATAAAATAAAATATAAAAAACGGACCGAGGAATCAATCATTTTTATGCATTCGCTAGATCTGTTCCGAGAAAATGTAGCAATATGTTTTTTTTTATTTAGATTGGTTTTTTGTAATTAAAAAAATAATTGCATTTACATTTTTTGTGAACTCATTTATCTTAAAAAATATAATAAAAAATTTTCACATAAACAATCCTCCAACGCCGATTACAACTCATTTCCAAAAAGGAGGCAATTTAAACGTGAATTATTTACATAAAATAAATGTGCATTTAATCTGAGAATTTAATAAATGTAGTGTGCATTAAAAAAATAATGTATGCATTTTGTACGAGATTGGAATGTATGCATTTGAAAAAATAATTTTATCATTGAAAAAATCAAAACAGTCATCATTAAAACGAATAAAGCGTCCATTTGAATGAATGCGAACAGAAAAAAAAAACCACGACCATTATTCAAAACTTTTACAATAGAATCAAATCGAACCAAATTGTTAAAACGTGATTAAAATTAAATTAAATTAAAATTCTATCAAAAGAAAACATTAAATCATATTGTCTTTAATCTAGCGACGATGTCACTTCTTAAATATTTCAATGTGCAAATTATTTTTCTATTGTTCTTTTTATATTTTTTGATGCTCACTTTATAATGCACAGTTTTTTTTCATTGCACACTACAAATTAAATAATTCACAATACAAGGTCTGTCTGGCTGTTTGTCCGTCTGTCTGCCTGTTTGTCCGTCTGTCTGCCTGTTTGTCCGTCTGACCGTCTGTTCGTCTGTTCGATGACGCTCATGACTTTAAAACGACGCGTCGATACAATTATTTTTTTGCGTCTATAAAATTATTCTTCATGCGTATATGGTCTTTATGCGTATACATTTAACGTCTATAATAT